>WYDI02029616.1:5224-32215 GCA_009867235.2 Psittacus erithacus | reverse complement strand
TTCAGCAGTAGCAGTCATTTTTCTCCTTCTTAGTAGCTGGTGCAGTGCTGTGTTTTTCACTTTTGGTCTGGGAACAGTGCTGATAACACCGATGTTTCTAGCTGCTGCTTAGTAATGTTTACTCTGACCAAGGGCTTTCTGAGCCTCATGCTCTGCCAGGGAGGAGGGGAAGTCGGGAAGAAGCAGAGACAGGACACCTGACCCTAACTAGCCAAAGAGGTATTCCATACCACAGCACGTCATGCCCAGGATGTAACGGGCAGTTACCCGGAAGGGCTGGAGATTCTGCTGGGGTGGGGCTGGGTATCGGTCGGTGGTGAGCCATTGTATTCTCTTCTCTTGTTATTTGCTATATCATTATTATTATTATTGGTGGTAGCAGCAGTGATTTGTGTTATACCTTAGTTAATAGACTGCTCTTAACCTGTGGGAGTTGTATTCTTTTGATTCTCTTCCCCATCCCTCTGGGAGCCGAGGGAGTGTGGGGGGGGGTGCACTGTGCGGGTTGTGTGGCAGGCCTTAAACCACGACAGGTTGGCATCAGCCCATCTCACAAGTGTGCCAAGGTCCCTCTAGATTTCTGAACAGCCAGCTGGAAAATAGGACTAAAAATAAGCATGGTCATTGAAAAAAAACAGTATCATATCCTACTTACACTGTTGTCATAAAGGACTCCAGAGGTTTCATTCTTTGATGCCAAAATAATTTTTCACAGAATTGTAGATATTCATAGCATGAAAGATGTTATTTGGTAACAAGTCAGCCACTCTAATGCTCTAGCAGCATAGCTATTCTTTCACAGTAAATCACCAAGTTATGATTGTTGACAGTGAATTAAGAATTTCCTTTAGGACAAGGATTTACCAGTCTTTCAAAGTTTTTGATTTTTTTTTCTTTTTCATTCTCAGACATTAGTTTTTTTAGCTTTTTGTTGTTGTTGTTGTTGTATTGCATAAAATGCTCCAGTATCAAGTTCATAGGGAATGGAAAACATCTACCCTCAGGTATACCGTAGTGTAATACTTTTCCCTACTAAGAGCTATTATATGTTGATACCTAACCTTTGTCTTTGCCTAATTTCATGTTCTTAGTCCTAATTTTAGGCATTCTTTGTCAGAACTAGCCAGTGTACTTAGCCTTTATCCCCTTTTTTCTCTGTGAGGTAAAAGATATCTATAATGCATTTGTAATAAGTTCGCATGAGAAATGCGCTTTTGAGATTAGTCTCCTGTTCATTCCCAACTTCAGAGCTATGGTTCAGAATGAGAAATTTGACTGGATTCCATTTGGATCAAGTTAATCCAGGATTTCTGGGAACAAACTTCAAGTGTTCTTGTTATGAAAATCAACTCAGGCCTTGGTGTAAGATTAAGTCTAGTTGAAAGTAAAAACGTCTCAAATGTGTGAGCATCAGGTTCTCAGCACTAACTGTTTTGCTCAGCAAATCTGCTACTACTAGTCTTCACTACATGCTAGTATGAATGGAGAGGCATTTGGTCCTGATTCTAGTCACACTACACCTAATGATGTCTTATGCAGAAGGATTTGTTCTTGAGAACACACCTCTGGTAGTTGTGTCTGGGTTTCTGAATATCCCAAGTCACCATATATAAAATGTTCTTTTAGCTTTCTTGTCTGTCTCATACGTATTTTCAGTTTCTTCTCTTTGTTCTTACCGCTGTTATATTTTTCCTGTGCATGTTATAACTCTCTGTTATAGATGCATTATTTGTAAGGAGAAAGATTGCAGGACTGTATCGTGGTATCAAGGATCCACAGGCACTATTGCTTTCCCCTTCTTTAAGTCATTATAACTTTTATAACTCTCTATAACTCTTAACTTGTCTTTCATTAATATTCTTAGTGTCTCTACTGCAGGCTAGAACTGAGACTGAAGAAAATTGCACTGTAGGTCAGGCTGTACCATGAGCCTCGTGAATAACCTTGGCCATGTCATTTACTGCCCTGTATGGCTATTTCTGAATCTCTTGAGAGGAAGAAATAATTTTTGCCCAAATATATGAAGTTTTGAGATGTATAAATCAAAGTGCATATAAAATCTTGATGTCTTAATTACTAGCGGTTTTCAGCCGCCTCGTTGAATATATTATTCTCATAAAATGTAAGAACATGGTGTTTTATAGTATTCTGAGCAAATACATAATATAAAAAAAACCAACCCAAACCCACCAAAAAACCCACCAAAGCCCAAAACAGGAAGTGTAGGCAACTTACTGCATGGTTGCATTTACCTCACTCCTCTATTTTTTTTTTTCCCTCTTCTGTGAGGGTCAGTTAGAGATATTATGTAGTCAGAGAGTAATTCTGATAGTCTTCAAATAATAATATCAGGCATTAGTGTTATACAATAAAGTTGCTACTTCCCTGAAAAAAATAGAAGGGAATGCTTCTTGGTCGATAGGCTTTCCTTTTCTCTGTTAGATCCAAGGGAGAGGGATAAGTAACTATGTAGAAATGGGTGAAACATGTAAGAACATTGTCAACTACGTGAAAATATTGACTGTGGGTTGTTTGGGGTGTTGGGGTTTTTTTTCTTTTTTTTTTTTTTTTTTTTGTGTGTGTGTGTGTTGTGTGTTTCTTTTTTTTTTTTTTTTTTCATGCAGACTTTCTGAAGTTAATAGTGTAATTTAGCATAAATCCCTGGCTTTATCTCTGCGGTGAAGGTGGAGCTGACTGAAAATGTTACATAACTTAAACAATACTGAGATAAAGCTGCTGACATAGGCAGAAACAAAAGCAGGCTTTTTTCCCAGGTGAAGTTACTTGTACTGGAATAACATTTCAACAATGAAACATGAAAGTGAAACACAGTGGGAGATCATTAAAAAGTATCCTGTCACTTGAATCAGACCATGTACCGTGATGCAGATTATACTGATTTGATGCAAGTTTCAAATTAAAACTAGAGTTTCCCCCAAGTGAGTGCAGGTACTAAAACTCTGAATTATGGTGGCAAACAGTAGGGTAGTCAGTACGTCTCTGTTACCAAAACTTGAGATCAGAAGGTCATTAGCAGGAGGTTTTCAGAGTGCTTTCTGAAAGCTCAATGAATTATTAACCAACTATATTCATACTATTTGCAGTACTGCCAATGGAAAGATTTTTATAGAAGAGCAGTGGTGTGCTGTGCCTTTATTTTCATTGTAAAGTAGAATATTATTCATGTTGTTCTTTTCAAAGATTAAGAGACATTATCTCTTATAGAAGCAAGCTACCCTTTCCCAAGATCTAAATTTAAATCTTCCATGTTATGGTTCCTTGCAGTTACCAAGGCTGTAAGAACATTCCTTGCTGTTGCTTTTTGAAAATGTCCTAACTTTATCAGTTGTACTTTTGGTAGATACTGTATCCCACATCCTCAAAGAATGTGAGCAGGAATAGGAAAAGCCATAACAGAAAAGCATGTCAAGATATAGATGAAGCTGTTAGAATTATCCTCTCAAGTGATCTGCTGTGACATTTGAAAGTGTCAAATGTGATAGCAAACTTCTCAGAGTTGGTCTGATCAGTCAGTCTGCATTATGCAGAATAGAGGTTTCCTCCCACTTAGGTGCTGTGATCTATCATTCATGTTCTGCTAGCTGAAGCCTGTGGCAGTATAGTCTGTCTCAATTTCCACGGCTAGTCCCAAAAAGTTGTATAGGAACATGTATGATGGCTAATGCTCCGCTTTAGGGAGCTGAGGGGCAAATGGCAGAGTATATATCTACTAGTGAAGGCCAGTAGCAGGAAGCCTGATTCAGTTATGTTGAGGTTTCTTTATGTTGCTCTACCAGTATGACAGAACCTGACAGTCACAGAAACAGCCCCTGTGTGCAAGGAGTAGCGTACAGCTGGAGCAGAGTGTAGTACTCTGGGAACCTGCTTACAGCCCCTAATGGGTGTTATCCATCAAAAACTGAACTTTGGGAAGGGGAGGCAGTTAAAGAGAGAATGTATCTAAGCCTGTACTGAGCACCACTTATTCAGCCTCTGTCAAGGAGAGGTTGGTTGTGAGAACCACAGGAAGCGCAGCTTCAGGCAGAGCAGCCTGTATTCCCACCACCCCTACCCCTCCAGACTATTGCTGTTAAGGGCACCAGCCTGTGTCAGGGTGCTGGAGTACAAAGTATTGGTGACTCAGTGCTCATATCATCTCCTGAGCTTTTTTCTTCTGTGGCAAAAATTGACTATCTGAGAGCTGGTTATGGAGTGGAATAGAAACAGAATTGCTCAGTAGCTGGTAGTGATACCTTTGAGGATCACACCACCACTACTAAAAACTACTGTAGATTTTCATTTTTCAGAGAAACTGCGTTCAGTTTCTGCTTTGATTTGATGTATCATGTCAGATCTGTCAGATTCTGTTTCACATTGGATCTTCCTTTCAAAATACTATTTCTCTATTTCTTTCCCTGAAAGACTTTCCAAGGAAAGTGAAGGAGTGTGTTGTGATTTTACTTTTTAGCTTGATTTACTACTCTGGAGAAGGCTTTCTCTGTATTTGTATATTCTTGTTGTGTTTGCATTTAGCCCTTGTAGAAGAATAACCTTTTAGGCTCTGTCCTCCTGTTGCAGAAGAGATATGAATGAGCTTCTGCTTTCCTTCCCTAGCGTTACTCTGTCAGCATGTTCACCTTCCATTTCAAGGAACCCTCCTTAACCATGAAGAGCAGTTTTTTTCTCAGAGATCTGTTTCATCTTGGGTGTTTTTTGCTGTGCCTGTTCTGATGGTACAAAGTTGTGGAGGTGGGATTTTTCTTGTGGCATTTTCTTAGTTGGGTTTTGGACCGAGTCTGCGGTCTTGTGTCAAATAAACTAACGAATATGGAATATGGTACAGGCAGTTCAAATCATCCTACAACCTTAAGTAACAATTTCTGTCATTTCCTGTCAAAATTATAACTTTTATAATTTTGGAAGTATTTTTATCCAAAAAAATATGTCTGAGCATTGTGCCCGTATCGTTCCAAAACTTCAGCCAAATGCGTGTTGCTTTTTACTAATACTGTGATTTTGTGTAATTTGTGATTTTATAAAGGGAAGGAGGGGAGATATCTGACCAGCTGTAAATCTGTAAGCTTTTCAACATTATTAAGTTGCTGGTATTTCAGTGCAGGTTACTGAACATTGATTAAAAGGTAGTTAAAAAGAAAGAAAAAAATCTAAATTGCAGACCTGAAGGTAATAGGTTTATTCTTAATAGGTGTAGATTTTCATGGCTTTAATAGCATTCATGAGGTTACAACTTTATAAAGCTTTTTTTTGCTAAGATGATGCATTTTCCTGCAAACAGAAGGGAGAATTAATACTATTTTGAATGAGCATTCATGATTTTGACTTGTCTTCTCATATGTGATATACTGTGTCCCTGTTTGTATCACATTGTTTTTATTTTCTCTGATGTTCAAAATCTGCTAGAGAAATATTCTAGCTCTTGCCTGTTTTCAGTAGGTTAGCGTCTTTAACAAATGTTAGATTTTTCAACACACTATGGTATCATGCCAGCAGTAATCATTGCCTTTTTCAGTGTTTGGATCCCAGATTTCAATGAATTGCTGTTATGTTATTTATTACTGTCTTTAAGAGGACTTAGTAATACATTTGTACTCAGTTGTAGAGCTTCTGTAGAAGCTTTTGGTAGAGCTCTAGAACACTTTGATAGAGCTACTTTGGTAGAGCAACTTCACGGAAGAGAGCTAACTGGCAAAAGAAACCCCTGAATTTATCAGGCTGAATTACAGATTAGGAAAGATTCTTCAATGTGGAGTTCACACTCAGTCGACTTAGATGTGCCAGTAGAATGACTAGCATTAGAGATTTTTGTTCAGTTATTCTTTGATGTTTAAAAAGGTCAACTTGATCTGCACAGTTAAAATGTATAAATTAATTTCTGTAATCAACATATTCTTTGTTTCAAGCTTTCACCCCTGATAGCACAAAACTGCATTGAGAAAGAATCTTGTATTTTAGATTCAGGTTTTTCTGGAACATATTCCTGTCAGCTGGGGCCACATTTGCCTCCTTTTCAGACATCTAAACTGAGATTCTTTTTACCCAGTAAATGCTAAAAGCTAATAATCTCACCCCAAGTGACTTACTCCTTTTACCCAATGGAAATAAACAGTTACATCAAGCAAGGGCAAATATCTCACATCCTTACAGCAAAATGAAGCACACTTCAGAGGTACCACCTATATCTTCCAGATCTCGAGATCTCTAGAAAATCCTAGACTAGAGCACAGCTAGTCTTAGCTAACCTATCAGTGGCAAGTTTAGGCAGAATGATTGTAATCTTGATCCTTCCAAGTTCATAGTTTGTTGCTGAAGCTTCTCAGAAGAGCTAAGTATGAAAACAAATTGCAGGAATATTTGTTAAATAATACTAAAACCCACTCAACAAGGAATTGAAAAACACTTCCTTAGCTGGAAGTGAGGCATGTCCCCCATTTCAACTCTTCCTTAAAAACATATGATTAAGCTCTGGAAGCAGTCTTGGGCAAATGATGTTCTTGAATTGCAAGAGCTGCACCATATTACTGTAAGAACATGTTACTGAAGTGAGAGAACTGAAAGAAAGGGGTAAAGGAAGACCCGAAAACTTAATGTGATTTAGCTCTTAGTTGTTTTGATTTGAAAGAGATCTAAGGAGCCTTTGTAAACTGGAAACCCACTCAATAAGAAGGAAAGGCAAAACAGTCAGCGCAGTCACAATGGCATATCTCATTTATGACCCTTCAATAAAAGATTCTGGAAGAGAGTTTGTCTATAGTTCTTTTATCCTTTAGTTTTGAGTGTAAACTGGCAAAGGATGTGAAGACAAGGAACTTTATGTAATTATTCTGTCCTCAATAGAAGTTTTGCTCGTGCTGTGGCCACCAGAATATTTTTATTAATAAAATGACGAATACAATTTATCCAGGATAGAGGTACTAAAACTGCTTTCTAAAGATGAAGTCTACATTGAGGAAGAAATTTAGCAGCTTGATGTAGACTTGTACATCTTTTTGAAATGATAGAGGTATGAGAAGTGTGAAAGCCGCAGTACCTTTCCTAATATATTCTGACAGTTAAAATTGATAGACCCCAAGAAATCCAGTTTTGCTTATTTGTTCACTGACTAAACTTAGGATGTTCTTTTACTTGGGACTCATAAAACAATCTGCAAATTGGTAAATGGGTAGTGCATTTTCACAGTTGCTTTCTATATATAAACCAGCAAAGTAACATTAAAATATGGTAATAGCAGCACAAAGTTTTGCAATTACTTACTTCTCTTTCCATTTCTCTTTTCTTCTAGGAGTTGTACAACACATTGCTTAGTTATATATACAGGGAAATCTTTGTTTATTTATGTTATGAGAAGTTATCATTATGTTTGCTATTCCACCTGTACTGGAAGGTTGCCTTTCCAGCATTAACCAAAGGAAGTTTTTCGATTTCTTTCATACTGGAGTTTTCTCATGCAGAATATACTTCTAATACTGCCAGAAACCGACTGGAAGAGTGCCCTCACCTTTAATTCCAAAAAAGTAAGAACCTCAATGTCCAGTAACCCAGGACACTCACGCTGCCCCAAACCCCAAAAAAACCCCTAACGAAAACCCAAGCCCCAAAGCAGTAATTGAAAAAAAAAGAAAAAATTAAAAAAAGAAAAAAGCCGCAGTGTTTTACAAGATTTTCATTTTTTAACTTCTGTATTGCTTATCAAGAGACTGGCACATTATGCAGGGGATTTCAGTAGGCAGCCACCACAACCAAAAATGAAATCAACAACCAAAGAATTAACCTAGTCTGTGTCATTTTTATTTAAAGGAAGTTAATAGAGAAGATCTTTGTACAAGCTTAGGGAATTCTACAGCTTCTATTGTTGATTGTATCTACTGTACAAATACTTTGCAGTTCTTCTTCCATCTCTTGGCAATTTTGTAATGCTGGTGCCAGTCACAAGCTCAACCAGGATTGAGATTTCAACTGAAAAATACGGGAACAGAAACTAAGAATTCCTGCATAGCAAAGCAATTGAGCATAAGCATGCTGGCAAGCTCTGCATGACAGTGCAGGCTGGGATGAAGCTTCATGCAATACTGAAGTATTTCTTGTCTGGTGAGAGGAAACAGTGTCAGTGCTGCTGTGCTCATCATCTCAGTTACTAAGAGTTTTGAAGTGCAACCCTTATCATAAAAGCAAGGTTAACTCTTTTTGACAAATTTGAAGTTGATTAAATTATTTACTTATTTACTTTACAAGACACAAAAAGAACCTGTGTAAGTAGCTATCATTTACCCCAAAGAGCTCAAAGGGTACAGCAATAGCAGGAAAGCAAGCAAAAGGAAAATGTTAGATGAAAAAGGCAGAAGACATTGTCACTCTTCCTCCAATATTTTCTAGTCTTCCTTAATGTTCTCTATTGCTTTCTTTTTTTAACCTCTTTTCAGCTTTTCAGGGATACCGTCATACTCATAGCTGTGTAATTTCCACCAATATTTCCTTATTTCTTTGCTTTTAATGTGCCCTGCTGCAGTACAGACAGTACAAATTGCTCAGGTTTGGGAGAGGACTTCAGACATGACAACGGGCAGAATTTGAAATTTTCTGTTCTTCGAACAGCCTTCTTTATGAAATGCATCACCTGTAAAAGAACTAAAGAGTACAACAATTGGTTTATTCAGAGGGATTATAACTGGTTTATAGGCACTCTTCTGTGCCATTCAGAAAACAGCTGTCAGGCAAAATAAAAATACATGATAAAACAAACCCATCTTTTAAATCAATTTTAATCTAGCTGCATCCAGCCATAAAATGCTCCCCATTGATGATATAGCAAATAGTGTGACTTCAGTTAGTTAGCAATTCAATGTGCCTTCCAGAAAACAGTCTCCAGACTTTCCTAAAAGTAACTTTCTTCTGTCATAATGAACAAAAGTGTTTTTTTGAGATGTATGAAACCACCAGGTTTTAGAATCTCTTCAGATCTGTTTTCTGACAATCTATATGCTCTTTTTGAAATTAATATGAAAGCTTTGGTGGGTGAAGCAATGAATGCTGGTTTTAAAGGGAGATAAATAATAACTGTGGCATATCCTAGCATATGGAAACTTTTCTTCAAATGTTACTGAACGGAATATTTATACACTCATTTTATCTTTTGCCTGTCCCAGCAAATGGATGGTCCTGGAGAGTGCTCTGCAGAACTGTAGTAACTCGCTTCACATTATCTTAAAGGTAGTGTTACCGTGATTTAGAGATGGCATTTCTAATTTCTTAGGATTTTGCTATCAGAGGGAACACTGTATTACAATTATTCACTGAACAAAAATGAAGCCACAAGTGGTAATCTGTCCATTAGTGTACCACACACTATATCTAAGTGATTCTGGACCATCTTTTGGTAAAAGGGAATGTCTTCACTGAACTTCTCTGCTTCTGAAACTGATACTGCTAATTACCACAAATTGATTACAAAGGTTATTTTTCCAGCACTGACTCCATCACAGGCTGTTTTGAAGCATCTTCAGCCCTATGAAGTCCCTGCCCTCAGCCACTGTGCAACCACAGTAGTAGTTTGCTCTGACTGATCCGCATTATTTGCTACGTTTGTTGCTACATTCAGAAGGGCAAACATGCACTTTCTAACCTATCTCACCAAAACTAAGATCAAAAGACCAAAAGCTACAACTGAGAAGAGCACTGGAATAAATCAAGAGTGTCTGCCTCTGGTTAGCTTCCGTTTACACACTGACCCACCGCCTTCCTTTCTATGGTGCAAATAGCCGTGTCATTGCTGATGCATGAGAAGCCAGTTTTAATTTCTAAGGCACTGGATTTGCATGTAGATTCTTGGATGACTATTATTACCCTTGTTCGCTTTTTTGCTCCCAAGTCACTTGCGCTAATGGGAGTTACTGCAAAGCATGAAGGCAAAACTGTCATTCACCTGTTCTTAGTAGGAGACAGGCTCCTCCCAGGCTGTTACTGAAGGGTCGAAGGAAGTTGTTTCCTTTGGAGCTTTTCTTTTACTGTGGTTGAAGTATTAGTGACTAATGAGATGGCTCCACAAAATTACTAGAAGTGAGTAAAAATTAGACACTGAATACTTAGTGCATGAAAAGACTATGCCCAGTTTTACAGCTGGTTCCCCAGTTCCCATCAGTTTCTAACAGACCAGCACCAGCCTGCAACCAGTTCCTCTGGTAGTAAGTGCCTGATATAATTTGGGCTTATACATGAGCCTGACTTGTGGTTACCTCATTGCTTTTGGGCAGGTTTGAGGTACCTGTTCAGAGTGCTTCAGAGGTAGCCTGGCCCTTAAAGTAATTCCACTGCTGTTCTGTTGCCTCACTTCCTGGTGTACTTGAGAAAGTCTGCTCAGTTACTGAGCCTGCCTTGACTGCAGACCATTTCTTCCCTGTTCTCATCAGGGGAAAATGCCTCTTGATTATTGCTTAATCTCAGTTGATTTGCACTGCGGCATTTGACACTCTACTGCAAGAAGGTTTAAAATTTTTACTAGGAAACTCTTGAGACTTTTTTTGTCAATGAGTTTTCACGGCAGAGTGAATCTATTTCACTTTCCCAGCACCTGCTGAGATTTCTTGGGCCTCTGGTTTCTGGTATTTTTAAAGCCGTGTAATGCTGTTCTGTTGAATAAACTAAAGACAGGTTAGTCCATGTGTTCGTCAATAGCTAGCTGTCACTAATTCTGGTTGTGGTTGTACATGTAAGGGAAGGTAAGACTTGCCTTTGTTCCCTAAATTTATCTTTATAGAGGAGAAGTGAATGATCTTTATTAATGTCGTAGTATTGCACATTTTTTCTTTTTAAGAAGTTTCTTTGAAAGTAAAGTTACAAGTGTAATAATATATTACTGTGACTAGGCATAATGAAATAGCACTTTAAGAGAAAATTATTTTTTATTTGTCACCTAATGATTCTTACCTTTACTT
Organism: Psittacus erithacus; assembly: GCA_009867235.2. Classification (NCBI taxonomy): domain Eukaryota; kingdom Metazoa; phylum Chordata; class Aves; order Psittaciformes; family Psittacidae; genus Psittacus; species Psittacus erithacus. Next base: position 21,269 of record WYDI02029616.1, on the reverse strand, counting down.
TAGGTCCTCTCTCTGGAATAACATGAGATTATTTTTTCCTGAAGACTATTTCTATTAGATATGTGAAAAATACCTGTAATTTATATGAACTGATTTCTCTCTTTATTAACATTTTTTTCCCTATAGGACTTTCAGCACTTAAATGCATTGTTACATTTGGCATCCTCTGGAATTCATATATAATTAAAAAATTCTGAAAGTGTTTACGATTTTTGAATGGTAGAAAGAATGCAGTGCTTACACTAGAAAAAATCTGGTTATGAATCTAATGAGGATTATGTTGCTAAGTGCTTCTGTCTCTCAAAAGGCAAGAAATGGGATAGCCGCAATGTGCTGTCTTAACAACAATGGGTAAGCGTAAATGACAGCTTCTTTTCTCGGAGTTTTGAACTGTTGTTGAAAGCAATGATACACTTTGCATGTTCTCTATAATGCAGCATCCTTGGGTGGAAAAATGAAAATATGGAAATGGAGGAATTTTGAGTCTAAAAGCATAGATTTCCACTAGGTCAGCAAAACTGCAGTGCAAAACTGACCATAGTGATTACATATAGAGTGCATTAAAGGGCTCAGAAGAGCCAAATCTTGCTGCATTTTTTTTCTTCTTTTGAGATAGAAATAAAACCCCTTCACTAATTCATGTAGGTGTTTCATGCTTGTTTTGGGTTTTTTTGAGTTGGGAGAGGGAAAGGTTGAGGGTCGCTTTTTTTTTCTTCCCTGTGGCAATAGGTAATAGATGAAAAATAGTACTGATTATTTTGTAATGCAGAGCTCCTCTCCTTTCTTGCATGGCACTTAGTGCCCATTTAATTGTGTTTTGTGCTGCTTGTGTGGGCTTAGAATGTGAAGAAAGAAGATACAGTATATCAGAACTGTTCCTATTCTGCTAATTTTGTGAGTTTACGCAGATGAAAAACTTTGCTTTCCGAGGACAAGTGAAAGTACTGGAATGTTAATTTTGTGGGAGTTAACTGCTCTAGTTGAAGACAAATGTATTTGGGCTTTAGTAGATTCTACTGCTGTGTATTTATTTTAGATTTATTTGACGCATTAAACAGCACCCATCCAGGGTTGGAAATGCCTTTGACATTTATTGAAAATGGAGCCATACTCTAAGCAGTTGTTGATTCTTTCCATAATTATACAGCCTAGGACTCAGCAAAGCATGTATGTAACTTTAAGTACACACTTAAATGCTCTGATGAATAAGACAGCTCGGCTACTATGTGGCAGTGAGGAAGAATGAAATAGGCCATGTTTTCTTCTCTGCTCGAGTCAATCTGCCAGGGCAAAGAAACCAGAAATTGAACATATTTTACTGTGTGGAGATGGGGTGAGCAGAGCCAGATTTTATTGCACTCTCTCTCAGAGCAACACCAGAGAAATGTGAAGAGGCACGTGGCAGGAACTCATCAGCCTGCAACACATCCTATGGCTGTTATAGTATCTGGTGAAAATGAGATCAGAGATAGGAGACGAAAAGACCTAACATGGTCTACAAGAGCTTAGGAGCTGATCCCAGTGAAGGAGTTGCAAAGACTGACCTTACCCTTGCCTCAAGCATAGCTCAAACAAATGCAGTGTTACACTATTCATAGTTAAGCAAATGTGGATCACTTCATTTTTTTTTTTTTCTGCTTGATTCATTAGGAAGAGACTGTGCACGCCAGTTAAATTGACGGATTCATGAGACCACTTTTACTGTTTCCACTGTTTCCACTGTCCATTTTACTGTTCAAGTAGTCTTACTTAGATGAATGGCCTGTTTAAAAGAAAAAAAAAATAAAAAGGATGGGAGGAATTCCTGATATGTTTCTCTATAGATCTTGCATATTCTTGGTGACCTATATAATTTTCTCCATCACTTTATGCCTTTATTGTGTACATAAACAGTAGGATTTAGGCCTCTTTCTGGAAAGGAAACACTGCAAACAAAAGAGTTAATATACTGCCTCTGTTACAAGTGTCTTGTTGCAGACAAGACTTTATCTGAGGGGATAAAGTGAGCTATAGGGGCTCCTTAATTACCATTTTTAAGAAGAAAGTAGGTAGCACTGTTTTAAGTCACAACTTAAAACAGTGACTCTGAAGTGCAGAAAACTAGCAGCCCCGTATGCACTTCATGCTTTTGATCATGAAAATCATATGCCTCAAGAATCAGTAGTTTCCTAGTGAAATCTTTAGTGGGCAGAGAAACTGAGTAGTTTTTATTAAACACTCTTTGGTTGAGAAAGTAACTGTCCTGCTGTGCATTGAAGACAAAAAGATTGGTGTCACCAGGACTACCTATAGGAGACTGTAATCTGAAAAGTGAGGGATCCATAGGTGAATCTCACTCCTAAGGCAATGAAGCCTTCTAGCATGTGCTGTCTGCATGGGTGTTGGAACCAGGCTCTGACCACTTTTAGTCTAGAACAGGTCAAGGCTGGAGTAGATGGGTCTGCTGAATAACTGAGATAAGCACATGATTTGTCTTAGAGGCCCCAAGAGTACAGATAAATATGCATCCATGGGGGAGGCTGACATCTGGTTTTGTGGCTCTAACCAGTCAGTATAGAAAAATAGCCTTACAATGAAAGAAGGAAAAAGAAAAACAGACTCTAGGATTATGCTCTCTATTGAGAAATTTTCAGGTCATGGGATCCTACAGCACAGCCTTAGTCCTCCTTGACAGAAAGGAACCACTTTCATTTAGGTACCATTTTTGAAAGTGTGCCCTTAATACAAAGTTGTACAGGCTTTCAAGAGTATATTCAGCTTTTGCCCTCTGAAAGAGAAGAAAGTAGTGTAGGCTATCCTCAGTATATAACTCTTTGCAAGTAGGCTCTGAAAAAAAGGAAGAAGTGTCTATCAGAGACCCTAAATATTAATTTTCTTTTTTCCTATGGGGATTTCATGAGTGCAGGCTGCATTACAGTTGATTGGTTCTTGTTGTATAATTCTACCTCCCCTACATGTATCCATAAACACAAAACGGTGCTGAAATTCCACCATGATATCTAGAATTTCATTGAACTGGAAGTAACCAGTACCTCTAAAATGATAGTGCCAGTAGTTCATGTTGGACTGTCAAGTTGCTAGGAATGTTTTCATACGAATGAAAAAAGAGACAAGAACTCAAACAATATATATAACTTGTCCAGTATTACTCTATCACATTGATACTTCAGCCTGTGCTGATACATCCACATACTGCCTTGCTCTTTAACCACATTCAAGCCATCTATATAAGCCCACTTTCTTTCTAGGATTATTTTGAGAATCTTTTGTTAGCTTCCTTGAGGTTGATGTTTATGTGGATTTTTTTTCTTCTTTGTTCTATTTTTTTTTTCTCATCAAGTCTATGTCACTATAGGCTGAAGTAGACACTAAGGATATGTAGTCATGATGGGAGAGAATGATATATTGCTAAATATAGGAAACAATAAAATATGAAACTAAAGGAGACTATCTTGCCTTTATTGACCTTTTAGAACAGAAGAGTTTGATAAGGAGTAGCTGTGGGTAATTTTGAAGTTTGGTCATGATCTACTCAACTAAAAATATAATACGCAAAAGGATTCAGAAAATGGGACTGTGAGCCCTGCAAGGATTCTATAGTTACAGAAAGATGTGGGTGAAAAACAGTTTTTTGGCTTTCTCTAAAGCAAAAGTACATTAAAAATAATATTGTCCCAAATCAGGATAAAAAGTAAAAATTTTTACTCTTTTTCGCCAACTTAAACTGTCCTTGGTTTGAAATAAAATTAAATAATTCTATAATAATTTTTCCATTTTGTGTACTTTTGCACTGACAAAGCTAGATTAATTCCCCTATCCCCCCAAACGTTCTTTTAAACTGAAGAGTTATTTTTTCAATCTAAGAAATTAGAAGTAAAAATCCAGCTTACATTTTGGGATTTTGAATGTAAAAAACTGGCTTTAAAAAACTGGCCTATTATTAAAAAAAAAAAAGGGTTTAACAAAGATACTGTGTAGCACCCTAACTAGATTTACAAACTTCAGTGTTCTGGAATGAAGCTTTCCTATGTTCATCTTAAGTGACATGTTAGACTGACTTTATCAGAAAACTCTGCCTCAGGTATTGGTACAGTACTTTCATTTGTCAGAAAGATTAAGGGAACAGGTAACAACTCAAGCAGAGGATCTGAGATGCAGAGGAGTAAGCACTGGATACCAAGAAACAAATCCTGAAAATGAGTTAGATAAGAATTCTTGTACTAGAAATTTTCTATCTCTGGGCTTTTTCAGTTTAATAAATATTGACAGATATAGCTTCAATAGTATTGATATTAATAAATGGAGACAATTGTATTCCAGTATGTCAAAAGCCTAAAGGCATTCCCCTCCCTTCCCCAAATAAGATACTGACAAGAAAAAAATGTGGTTTTTGAAATACCTTGAAATGTTTAGAAGACTCAAGGTGCTGGATTTCCATTATTCATTTAATGAAATAAGCTGTTGCCTACACATCCATTAAAACACAAAATAGAAGTAGCAGCTTAATTGTTATGCAGGATAAGGACTAAATAGCATAGTAGCTGAAACAAAATGAGAGGTTGACTTAGAAGTCTCAAGCTAGTATCAATGCTTATTGCCACATGGGGTAGATTAACAGCAAACTGCTCTTTAGCAGTGTTTCTGCATGCTTTATGTTACCGTTTTCCTTCATCAGTTTGGTTTTTTCTTCCAGTGGCATGAAGCACTCCTGTAATGCCACGTCACCTTCCTCTTGATATTATCTGCTGTCACTGGAAGTTGTTACGAGCAGAAAGTATGCATGTTTTCCTGGAGCCTCATTGTGTAGTGTATACATTTGGAAGATGCAGACTGATCCCCCTCCTACAAACTTAGCTCTTTAGATCCTTAAAATAGTCTGTGTAAAATAGGCAGATGCAAATACTCCAGACAGGTGCCTATGTGGAAAGAGGAGAGTAGAATTATGCCACCCCATTATATAATTTGGCAGTGGCTATATAGCTGCTACCAAATTTTCCACAGCATGTTTGTGAAAGTTGCAAAGGGGGAAAGTAGCTGAGCTTAAGTAAAGAAAGAATTTTATAACACACAGCATGAAAGTGATACAGACATGTCCTGTATTGTCTGACAACTTAAACTCAGTTGATTCTGATATATGTACTGCGGGAGAGCAGAGATGGCCAGAGCTTTCATGGAGGTCTGGCCACATCTGTTCCTTGAAATGAGCAACCCAAAAGCTCTGAAAGTGAGTAGCTCTTGAAACATACAAACCTCAAGATTTATTAATCAAGATGGCTTAAAATATGGGGTTTGACAGCATAACTCTCTTACTTCTCTCAGCCCATTGTGTTTTTTGAGTGGATCCTGTCCTGCTGTCATTACAGCAACTTTCCTCAGCTTTCTGAGCTGAAATGAATTCTATATTGCATCTTCTGAATCTCTGTGAAAGTATCTTTTTTATCATCAGCTCTGAGGTTTGGCTTTGAGCCTATTCCCAGCTTGTCTTGGGAGTCTCTTAATGTATGCTTTTGCTGGAAGCTGGTAGCTTCCTGTGTTTTTCTGTCATTCTATCTGCTCCATGCTGCAATCAAGCACATCCCCTCCGAGACAAGCATCCACTCCCATTCAGGAGGCTCCACAACCATTCTCAGCAAAGCATGTGTGGAATATGCAACTGTAACTTGCAAATGCATAAACTAGAATGGATGCCTTTCATCAGCCTCCCTTTGGCCCCCCTGAGCGATGGGTTAACATGGCAACACTGCAGGATGTGTAGCTGCTCCGTGAATTTGAGGAGTCTGGTGGTACCAGGAGCCAGAGTGGTTATAAGGTGAAGAACTGTAAGTGGAGCTACAGCTTGTTGTGCCTAACATTTGGGAAGAGGTGCAGAGCCGGAGATAATAATAAGAAATTAAGGAGGCAGATCTGAAGGTCTGTTTCCCTTCATAATATATGAATATAATATCAAGTGTTAGTATTAAAGGGTTTTGGCTGTCATTCCCTGTAGATTTATTGAGTGTGGGAGGCCGAGCCTCCTGTTCCAAGTAATGGTGAATGATGAATGATTGCTTCCAGGTAAATTCATCCTCCCTCAGATGACAACAGAAAGGACCAGCATGATGGGCAGAGTCTGTCACTTGATGGTATGATTTTATTAAATAAATAGTTCACCTGTCTTTTAAAATGTCGCATATTACAAAATAACTGAAAAGAGTCAAAATAAATTGTTTCTCAGCTTGTCTGCTGATTATTTAGCTCATTCGCATTGATAAAAGCTTGGGAGGAAAAAAAAAACCTGCTGAAAAAGAGTGGAGCCAACTATCACAGAATAAAGTATAGCAGGATGAAAAACAAATTTTGACTGAACAAATTTACAATTGACCAAAGCATAGCTGCCATCTGTCCTTCAAATAAATGAGAATGCAGCTGCTCAATGATGTTACATTAGACCAAGGACTACAAGACTAAATGATGACATCTGAGTCATTTGGCATATATGAAACAGACATTGAAATAAATCTCTGTCCCACAGCAAATACCTCTTGAAAACAAATGGTCCTGGCTCAGCACTTATTCTTGATCAGTTCCTTGTCCCAGCCTCTGTTCTGTGACTGCAGTACTAACTGTGTAGCTGCACACTATAAAAAGGCATGAGCGTATATGCCTCACACAAGCTGTGTACATTAAGCAGAGGCACATGATTCACTAAGTGGCAAAAGGACTTAGTGACTTACTCTAAACCAATATGAAAGCGAATGGGTCACTTCTAGCCATTTGACAATTCTGGCTTTGTAAGTAGGTCACAGCATTGGAATATTAATGTATTACAGTGAACTTAATTACATGCAACAGCAGGATTGTAAGGAAAGGGTTTTAACTGTAGCTTCTGGATCTGCATTGAATTTTATAAGCAGAGAAAAGCAGATGATTGATTTCCTTTCTGGTTTTCTTCTATAAAGGAGCCAAAATCGTTTTATCCAAAGCCCTTTTTATTTGGTCGTATAGACTGCGGATATCATTTTATAATGCTTATTCTTAATGGTTAAGTGGAGGGTGTCTTGTTGAGTTTATGCCTGTTTAGTTGGTTTTGCTGCTACATTGTTTTCTGAAAAGCAAATGTAAGTAATTTGAGAGAAAGAAGATGTCACAGAGAGAACCTGAGCTGGTCTTCACTGAAAAACACAAACCTTGTGGAGAGATAAAATCTGTGCTTTGAAAGATCATGCTTTAAAATGCAAAGCTTTCTGCCACATCCATGTCACCAATGAAGAGCTTATTTCACAGAAGGTTCTGCTTTTAATTGTAGGGCACTACATCAAATTCCAGAAGATAAATGAACATGGAACAAATTTGTACTGACTCTGTCAATAACTAATCTGACATCTGCATTTTAGTTCTTGGACAAAGGGAGCTTTGAGATCCAGAGACGATGACAAAATGGCCTTTTCTTTGTGTTTAATTCAAATGTTAAATTTCTCTCAGCTCAAGCACTATGTTATTAATTAAATAAAAAAAAGAGAAATGAGGAAGAAAAGAAGTTAATGTTCACTTGTTTTCCAGAGCATGCACACATGCTGTTTTACTGAGACCTTTACAAGCTGCTGTTGGCTAGCCATACACTCCTGAGGCTGTTTTATTATTGTTCACCCTTTCTGCAGGAAACAAAATGCAGCAGCTTATGCCATGACATTTTGTGACATTTCCAGATATGAACATCTGGGAAGTTTAGTGTGACAGTGACAGCAAAGCTGACAATGATTTTCCAGTGCCACGTATAGCCTGGGCATCTGCAGTCATTGCCTTTTCGTTTTATTTTCCTCTCCTTCTCTTTCTCCTTCCCTCCCTCCCTCCTTTCGTCACTCCTTTCTCTCACCCAAATGTTTAATACAGCCCTTCTCTATTTTGGCCTTGAAGATAGAATAATATCCACATTTATTTCAAAGCTTTGTGTGAAGCATTGTACATCAAGTGCTTCGCAAAGCGGTTCACAGCAAAAGGGAAGAGCATTTCAGCTAGCAAGAGGAAGCACAGCTGCACGAGTTGGTGTAATTGCAGACATTGGGTGGATTTGATCATCAGATGTCTACTCTGCATAAAATGGAAGTTAAACAGCTAAACATTCATTACTTCTATTATTGCATTTATATATTGAGATAAAAGGGGAAAAAACACCACAACCCACACTTCTTGGGTGGTAAGCCAAAAGGAAAGAAGGGAAAAAAACCCACCACCACCAAAACCAAAAAAAAAGCCCAACAGTTGCTGCATTTAACATGTAAATGGTTTGTGTGATGAAAGGTGCATGGAGGAAGGTAATGCTTTTATAAATAACCCAAACTGCAACACTAATATGGTTAGTTAATAAAATAATACAAATCAAAGTACTCTGAAACTTGAATTATATTGATAAACATTGCTATGGGTGACTGTAGAGAGTTACAAATAGCAAAGGACAGGGCTATTTTCCAGCCATGTACATTCATTTTGGATTTAAGTACTGCATCTAACAACCTGTCTAAACGAGGAAGTTTTGATACTTTGAAACTATGATTTGCTGTGACCTAATGGTGTGAGGCACAAACAACAACAACATGTTGTTATGTCAACTTTATTTTCAACTTAAACTATTTAGTTGCCTTTCTGGTGTCGGCTATCGTTACTGAGTGGCATTAGTGAAAACAAAAATTGCATAACCTGTCTAGTGCTTTGTAATATTTGCAGCCCCAAGATGGTGTGAAAGCCTCAAAAAAATTGTAGCAACAAGGCCTGAAAATTGCATCGTGTCTTTTAAAGATAATTTCAAAGATTAATACCTCCCTTCCTTAAAAAATATTCAAATGAAAAATTCAGTATCCACCTTAAGTTTTATGCTGTGAGAACATCTACTTCAGCACAGAGTGAGATCAAAATAGCTTATGTGTAATTATTGTTACTTGGATTTACTGCAGTCAAACACTGTTGTGTGTTTGGCTGTGTTTGGACATAACACTGACCTTAAACCCCTTTTTCCTGCAATGAGCAGCCATGAAATACTCATTGTGTTGCTTTTAAAAAAATACTAAGATGAAGAAAAAGGTAAGTTACAAGATAAAAGAAGTAATGCCTGATAGTTGAGCATTTTATTTATATCCTCTGGAAATTTATATCAATTTTTTTGGAAATGCTTTATTGGGAAAATAGAAAAAGGCATATCGAGTGCAGTCCACTTTTCTGTCCCAGAGTGGACAATATTCCTAGAAATGGTTTCAGCTTTCCTGGATGGAAAATTACCTTCCTAGTCTTTATTCTCAGACATCCCCTGAAACACAAGATTTTCTCTTCATTGAAAAATACTGCATTTCTCCTGCTCTTCCTGTGAAAAGCTCACTAATAAACTCATTTATTAGAATATCCCCTGAAGGCAAATGCTGAAGGAGTGTGGTAGCAGAGTGCAAAGGCTATAACTTGCCAATTGAAAACAAAGAATTGGTAGATTATTAGTAGAGCAATTCCTTGTGTTGCTGTCTGGTGTCTGCCTGGCCAAGAGGCAGCAATGACTTCTGGTAACTAGATGATTTTCTGCCTTCCCCTAGAAATATATATAATGAGTCAGAGAGAAAGTCTGAGGTTTTTAGACTGCCATTATACAGTGGCTGTTTCAGCCTGAGAGAATTCTGATTGAAATAAACTAGTTTCCTTACCCAGCTGAATATATTAAAAAGGATGTTATTATAATCTTAACTGGAAAGTGGCCTGATGAATCAGATTCCATGAAAGATTTCTCTTTTGCCTTTTCCACCTTTCTGTTCTCCTCCTCCTGCGGCTTTCTCTTCATTTGAAACTCTCACACAACTTCCTTTTACTTTTCAGGACCTTTGTCTTATTTTGCTTTGCCCCTTTTTATCCTGCTGGAAACCTAAGCAAATTGATAGAGCAAAGCCAATATACAGTGTCAGCAGCCTACAGAGATGTTTCCTTAGAAGACAGCAGGCAGCAGCAGACTTGTATTTTCTACTTCACAGTATGGGGATGCAGCAAATACAACCAGCTGTTCATGGAGAGTTTTTGGCGCAGTGAAAGCATTTTGTGCAGTGATGCTCTGGCCTGGCCCCAAACTTCCTTTCTCCTAAGCTCTCTTATGCAGCATACTGGAGAGCTCAGTGCCCCCCTGTCCCTCAGCCCAGCCCCTATGCATCTTTGCACTTTGAGCCACCTGTGCAAAGAAATATTTTCTGCGGCTATCTGTTGCTTTTGGCCCTTGCATATCAGTGTCAACAAACAACAAGATTCTTTGTGTCCTTTGCCTTGATGGCTGCTTCACAATACTGCATCATCCAAAACGTACTCTGTGTTTTTGGCTTGGCTAAGTAACCTCCACTCACCCTGGCCTTTGCTATGTCCTTGTGCAAGAATAGTAAATTCAGTTCTCTTTACTGCTACTCTTTTTTTCCATTCCTAGGCATCTTTCCTGAAATTTTAACCTTTGTGAACTGGCAAGTACTTTGCAACGTTATCTATAGAGATGTTACTGCCCTTACAGCGTGTCTTTTCTCATCTGTGCTCATGGCTGAAATCTGTTCATAGAGGCTTTTTTTTTTTTTTTTCTTTTTTAAGTTAAATTCTGAATGAGTTCTCAAATTGTTTCTCAAGTTTTTATGTAAATACACAAACTCAGCTGACTTCCATGTGGCTGCTGTGCTGTGGTCTAACTGTGGACTACTTTGTGCATGGACATTGATGGAGGTTTAAAAGTCTGAATAAATGATTCTTGCATCTGTTACAGTCTCTGAATACTACCATAGCAATGTGTGAGTATTATGGGTACCCATGGGTGAGCAGGCTGTAATGGCACTTTCACAGACATGGTTTGAAATCACTCTAGTTACTATCCTGGGAAGTACCAGTGCCTACGATATACCAGAACTTAATCTAAAAGTAGGAAATTGAATGAAGTAGGAATTACCCAGCTAATCTGTCTCAAATGGACCATGTAAATTTACAAAGTTAATGAAAATATAAAGTGATGTTAGAGGATATTTTAGCATTTGATGGAGCCTGAAACTGAGAAGGTTCACTTTGCTTGTTATCCTTTTGCTATGCCATCAGGATGCTGGGCACAGTATTTTGCATGACTTCAACTCTTTAGTTAGCTTCTTGTGCCTCTCTTGTAAGAGGGACTCCCATAGACATTTTGATTGAAGGTGGTTCTCTCTCCCCAGAAAATGATAAAAGCCACACAGAACCGTTAATAAAAGTAGGAATTACGTTATGTTGCTTATAAAACTACATAGACTGCAAAGGATATATTAAGCTAGTTTTGTTAAATAGCTTGAATGTTTTGAAAACAATTTAGCAGAATATGTGATATGGAAGAACACAGGAGTATTGCAGAATTCAAGGAAAGTAAAAAAATCAGCTTCGTGTTTTTTTCAGATTGTAGTACAAGTGACAACTTGGTTTATGTGCTTGTTCTGTCAATCCATCTATTTAGGCGTTTGAGCTGTCTTACTGAGCCACTATCTGGGACTGCACACACACTGTTACACTTTTTGATTTTCACCCTGAAGTTCAGTATTATTTTATGCCATGTGTTAATTTCTTGCATGAATGCTTTATTTACCTTCATTTAGAGTATGCTGCAGGTGAAAACAGGACTGTACTTACTGGAAATATTTTTGGTGGCAAAAAACCGGAAGGACAGCTCAGGGTCTTGCTTAGCTCCAGGGTATCACCACTGTGAAAGCAATTTGGAGGTGTGACCTGTCATTAAGGAGGACCAGTTTCTTAAATGCTGGCACCTCATAGGACTAATGAGGAGTATGAAGCTCTCCTGTCTCTTCAAAGCAAGCAGGTTTAACAATTTCTGGGCTGTATCCAAAAGCCAGTCAAGTCAGTGGGAGTATCTCCTGGCATTTCAGCCAATATTTGGTCAGGCCTTCAAAAACTTTCCTCTTTGTTTGAAAGTGTCTGGTAAGAACAGCTGAATTCTTGCTGCTAAGGTTACAAATTTATGTAATAATTGAGTACAGTTCTGGTACTAAATTGTTGTTAGTTATCATTAGTTGTTATAACTAATTTTTCCCCCCTGTAAGATACAGTATTTACTAAATGTTGATCTGTTTTATGAGCATTATAGAAGTTGTATTCATATGATTTATATTAGTTTTCCTATAACTCAGGTTCACTGACTTTAGTACTTACAGTGTGTATTCAAGTGTAGCTATATACTCATAAGCATTAAGATACTTCACCCAGTGCCACAGGGTTTGTAGGAGATCTATTTAGTGCTGTACCATGTAGATGGATCATTCCTTGTCAGAGTTTCTCATTGTTTTCCTTTGCTATTTGGATAGGTTTTGATTTTCAAAGCAGTCTTTTAGGCGCTTGGTCTGCATATATGAATATCTGTATTAATGATCTTCCAAACAATGGAGCTGGTAAACAATGGATCTGCGGCTGTTTGGCCTGGAGAAGAGAAGGCTGTGTGGAGACCTCATAGCAGCCTTCCAGTGTCTTAAGTGGACTTATAAGGATGCTGGGGATGGACTCTTCATTAGGGACTGTAGTGACAGAACAAGGGGTAATGGGTTCAGACTTAAACAGGGGAAGTTTAGCTTGGATATAAGGAAGAAGTTCTTTACTGTAAGGGTGGTGAGGCACTGGAATGGGTTGCCCAAAGAAGTTGTGAATGTTCCATTCGTGGCAGTGTTCAAGGCCAAGTTGGACAGAGCCTTGGGTGACATGGTTTAGTGTGAGGTGTCCCTGTCCATGGCAGGCGGGTTGGAACTTGATGATCTGAAGGTCCTTTCCAACCCTAACTATTCTATGATTCTATGATTTTATGATTTTCAAAGTAGTAGGGTACACATTTCTTCTGTTAGTTTTAATGGCTAAATATATGGCTAAATTCCCTAGACTGTTTGGGCAATGTACATTTGATTTTTATATTTTTCCTTTTGACTCCTTCATTGTTCTTTTCAAAGGCTAATAAAACTGCTTTCCAGTGCTCAGCAATACAGAAGTTTTAATGCTTTGTCTGTGTGTGATTATGTGTGTGTGTGGTATTGGATGGTTATCAGAAATATATATTAACATATGTATTAATGCATGTATACATACACATATATATATAAAAGCTTAAACCATAATGGTGATAGAGTAGAAAAGGAGTGTAGCTAGATATAAAGTGTTTGGGATTAAGCTTCTATGTTATGAGCTTCTCTTTCTAGGATTGCAGAAACATAGTTTGTGTTTGCTTTGAGGATGAATGCAGGGGCTGCTAGAGTGTAGTCTACAAAACTTACTATCTTTGCATTTCAAAAGCAAAAATCCAGCAAAAGTAAAACCACAAGGAAATAACTTTGAAATTAAGCTTATACAATAATAGTATGGTAGTACATTTGAGAAGTATAGAACTTGCTGCCGTAAGATACCATATTAGTTAAAGGTTTAGCACAATTTCTATGAGCACTCAAGCTTCAGGTTATAAACTAACTCCTACATTTAGATTTAAGCAGCAACTTTGACTATTGAAAGGTTTTTCCATAATTGCCAATTTCATGGTTTCTTGCCCTTTCCTCTGATTCTGGTGACTGTCAGAAAGAGGATATTGGACTAGATAAATTGGTCTGAATTGCTATGGCAATGGCTGTATTTGTTATTGTGAAGAAATGGTAATTTCTGTTGGTATCCTACCAAGAAAAGCATTTCTAACATGTAGGCACTAGACTGAGAAACACTCTGTGGTAAAACACACATTGTGATGATTTTAGAATGTACAGCTTTAAAATGCAGAATTGCAAACTGATCAGCCTGTTTCTATTCGAGAGAAATTAATTAATGTCTTTAAAAAGAAAAATGATCCTGTGTTCTCCTGAAGCTAAGGGAAGTTCAGACTTGGCAAATAAGGTACAATACAGGGTGGGAGATGTATTTCAGATGAGCAGCTTATGACCTTTTCATAAAAACAAACCTGAATTTTCCCCCAAATTAAAGATTTTTATCACAGTGACGTTTGGTCTATAACTTGGGCTTCTTGATGATGTGTTAATACAAATAATAAACTGTAATACCAGTGAATACAATCGTTTTTCCTGTTGTTTACTCTTTGCCTAGTTTCAATAGTCGCAGCAATACTTAACAGTCTTTTTAAGGTAAATCAGAGAGAAGCAAATATGCTTCATGGGAAAGTTTTCTGCAGTAGGTTACACAGAGAGCTTGGCAAATTTTGTATTTTCTTCTTCTGTAAAAGCATTCTCCACTAGGTGTCCCAAGTACAAGGGATGTAAGATTCATGTCTCCTAGTTTTAAACATTGACGTTTTTTCCTAAGTCAGGCATTCCTTTTAGGATATGTTCAGTGTTCCTTTTGCTTACAGATACATTTACTTTATTCTAACCTAAGTACTTTTATAAAAAGGATATCAAAAGCTAAAAAAGACTCAGGATACTTTTAGTAATATTTTTCTTGCTTCCTGTCTCATATCCATTTAAAATTGACCTCCAGGACATCACTGGAACCTCAATAAGAAGTTAGCTGCAGGACTTCACACAGTGGAAGCAAATGGCTTTGAAGAATTTTGTTAGGGCTGTCCTTAAGACTTAGGAAAAAGATTCAGTCCTTGTCTTAGAGCACAAGCTGGTCCTTCTGGTACCATTGTGTAAGATAATTCATAAAGTTTCCAGAAATTTCCAAGAAAGAGAGCCAAACTCCCCCAAATTCTGCGTAAGAATATGCACAGAACCTATTGATTGTGGGACGTGATGCATGTGGATAAAAGTGCTTCCGTTAATGAGGCCTTGTTGGAACCTGCAAAAGTATTTGGCAAGGACCTTGAGTTGTCTTTGCAGATTCAAAGAGAGCAGACAAAATACACATGTACTATGTTCCATTTATGAGGACAGAATGGACTGATGCAAGCTCCTGCTGAGAGGGAGGCAAGATGATCAGATCTGCTTGATCATAAAAGTTATTCACTGGCAAGCTTGCAGTTTAGAATGTCAAATTATTAGGTCCTTCTGGCATGTTATGATTTTCTTAATTATAATAAGTTTACAGATTTTGTTGATGTGGTCACCACAGGAGCATAGAAAAGAATTTAAATCCCTAATTGCTTAGGGACAGTTAGCAGCAAGAGCACCTTCACAAACAGCTCTGGATGCTGCAGTTACCATGTTACAGTTGATGGAAATATGCGTGGTAATGAGCCGCTCTCTTCTTGGCTCTGGAATTCCAAGATCCCAGGAGCGGTGTAGTTGTTGGAGAAGGGTCTTCTGTTTGGATGATGGGAATTAGTTGTGCATGAAGAAGGGCAATGCCCTTCACACTTTGGAGGATTCCTTTGCTGCATTTTTTTTCTGTCAATATGTATGTGACTGCAAAAAAAGAAAACAGAATTTTCTGATAGCTGCGCTATGTACAGGGTGAGACAACATAAAAAGATTCCTTCATTGATGTGGCAAAATACCTTAGTGTCTGCTCAAGGAGTTATTAAATACTTTGTTTCTCACTGTTGCTCATTATAAAGTAACAATCTGACAAGACTGTTTTGAGTTTCGTTTTTTTCTATGCTTTCAGGTTTTAGTCAATTTTCTTGCAGTGTAAACTACATTTTCTCATTCTTGGTACTGGGGTACACAACAACATGTGCTGCAGTGTCAGAGAACATTGTAGGTTGCCTGATACCTGTCCCCAGCTTTTTTATCTTCCCCTTTAGAATCTACTTTTGCCAGAAGAAGTGAATCTTCTCTGTTTTGCAATGGTAGAAGAAGTTCCTCGTGACTGAGAAGGAAGAATTTCTATTGGCACTATTTCATGATTTTCCCCCACAAAGAAGGGTTTGAGAGCCCTCCGAACCTTCATTCCACTGCTGAAATTCAGAAAGACCTCCAATGCTTTCTTACATTCTCAGGTGATAGTAAGAACTTGTCGTGGTTTAAGCTCAGTTGTAAATTAGAAAACCAGGTAGCCTGCTCGTTACCCCTCCCCCCCCCCTTCCCTCCCCCCCCATGTTCCCCCAGGGATACGGGGGGGGAACGAAAGAAAGGAACCCCCACAGGCTGAGATAAGAACAGTCCCGTAACTAAGG
>WYDI02029615.1:0-37616 GCA_009867235.2 Psittacus erithacus | reverse complement strand
TCAGAAAGTCCTTGGTCAGAGTAAACATTCTAAGCAGTAGCTAAAAACATCGGTGTTATCAGCACTGTTCCCAGGCCAAAAGTCAAAAACACAGCACTGCGCCAGCTACCAAGGAGAAAAGGTGACTGCTACTGCTGAACCCAGGACAGAAAGCTATATAGCACTGTACATCTTTAGTATTATACTTTGAAGATCAATAATGAAATTAATTTGAAAGCTTTAGCTACAGATGCTCAACCAGTATGAGTAATCATCAGCTGATCATTTTTTAGGATGATATGAATGGTTATGAAGACTAGATTGTAAGTTTACTGATTTAAAGCACACATGACTTGGTAACTTGATAAGGAGTGATGTTTGCCTTGTAGTAATATTTGTCCTGATACCCACAGTAATCTCTTAATAAGATTAAAAAATGCTCATTCTGTCTTTGTGTTGATTTTCTTCTAAACATGAACAACTGCAAGGCTCTATTCCTGAGCCTGGAGACTGGTGATTTCTCTGTTTCCCTTTGCAGTACCAAAGTAAAGATTTCAAAGCATATATTCATTTTCAAAGCTAGTAAGTATCTTGTGCTCTACAGTGTAATTCTTAAATGCTGTGGTTACTTGGGGGGGACTGTGAGCCCCAAGAGGTGCATGTAGTAGAGATTATGAGCAGAAAGAAAGAATTTAAGGAGCACAAGAAAGGGCATTGTCTTCCTTTGTTCTCCCCTGTATGTTTCAGTAGCTATGTGTCTACCACTCTCAGTGACAAATAAGCTGTAGAAATAGAAGTACACAGATTTTTTTCTGCCTATCTCTAGCTGAAGATTAGAGGAGGTCAGTGTAGCCAAGCCTGTTATCAGTTGCAAGTCAAATCATTAATCTGATACCAGGTATTCAAAGATACAGGAAAGAATGCTCAAAATCAAATGTTTGCAGCAATCCACATTTTCCTTGCCATTTACACAGAGCTGTTGTTTTCTAAGCAGCTCCCTTTTCTTGTTTGTGAAGCATTATGATTTGGAGTTGTTCTTCAGCCTTTGTAAGTTCTCAGTTTAACTTCTTATCCCTTTTTTTCTTAAAATTTTCCTGCTATATTCATGCCCCTAAATTTCAATGTGTGACTGACTGGACAGCCCTCAGTATATCACTTCTGATTTCTGTTGGATTTTATAGGCCGTTTATACATCTGTTTATACTGTCTCCATTTGAAAGTGTTATTTAATTGCCTTTTAAAAGTGTAGTTTAATTTCCTTTTCTCTTTCTTGTTTCTTACCTCCATTTTGAGACAAACCCTACAAGGAGAGATAATTCTTGCATCTCTTTGAAGTAGAAGAATGAAAGGTTAGGAGTTCATGGAGCAGAATCCTTGAGAACAGAAACAGAGCTGTGAAACTGGCTGCACAGGAGAGATGTAAACTCCCCAGTGAGAGGAAAGGTGCCGCTTAGTTCAGGGAAGGACCTAAGACATCTCTAGTTCAGGGACTTTTCATACAAAGCCTCTGTGTCCATCTTCTGCTCCTGTGTCTTAGAAGGGATGTGCACACTGCATACCTAGTCTATACAGCTGATCTTTCAGGAAGCAGAGTTCTTAAGCACTTAGTGAGTGCGGAGACTATGGGGTTTATTTTCCAGAAGGGCAGCAGGAGAGAGTTGGAGCCTGGGAAGTGTGCTGAAGAGAGGGGGGCAGCAAACACTGCTGTAGTCCATTTGGACTGAGGGAGTCAAGAAGCAATCAACCTGCAGGCATCTGCAGCTGAGCTATCTCATGCACATTGAGCCTCGGTGTATCCATCCTCACCATCTTCTCATCTCTGGCATAGAAATAACCCAGTTGTGTTGGACTTCAAACACAGTAGCCTGCTGAATGTCCAGCTCTGGCTGAGGTACTGGCTTTTATTGAGATAGAAGCATATCGCTGTAAGCCAAGAGGCATTCAGCAGACTTTTGTGTTGCTATTGCCAGCTAGAGAATACAATACCATTGTAGAAAATGTTCTCAGGACAAAATGTTATTTCTAGGCAGCTGCTACTCTCATGCAGTGTTTATACAAATGAGTATTTATTATATGCACTTAGTTAAAAGACTGTAGCTGATGTGGTTTAGTCTAATTGCAAGTAATAGAACATTTTATTCTCCTGCTCCCTCCCCCTCATAGGTACCCTAATAAAGTTGGAAATGACTCTTAGCTAATATGCTCTGCTGTGTTGGACTGCTTGTGAAATACTAGCTTCTTGAGAAACATACCTAATTGTGAGTAGCACTTGGTAATTTATCTGAGCTATGTTACAGTTAAACTTTGCTTTCTTCCTTTCAGGTCTTGGGCTAGATTCGGATAAACTTCCCAGTCAGTTGAGTTTCTCCGACTGGCCTCAAATGAAGAAGAAGTTTGCATCCGTATTTGCACAGAAGACACAAGCTGAGTGGTGCAATATATTTGATGGTACTGATGCCTGTGTGACTCCTGTTTTATCCTTTGATGATGTTGCCTCACATCAGCATAACAAACAAAGAAGGTCTTTTATCAAGAATGATCAGGAAGAGATAAGTCCCAGACCTGCTCCTCTTCTGTCAAGGACGCCTGCTGTTCCGTCGTGTAAAAGAGATCCTTTTATAGGAGAACACACGGAAGAGGTACTTCTGGAATATGGATTCACTAAGCAAGAGATTGCTAAACTTTACTCTGATAAAGTAATAGAATTCAGGAAACAAAAATCTAATTTATAATCGCTATGTAGATCAGACAAATTTCAGACTGATACGGTGAGGTTTTATGCATTAAAAATTGAATTATGTAACAAAAATGTTCCTATGATACTGCTTTGAAATAATTTAAGGAAAAGTTATTGAAGTTCTAAACGTAATTGAAAACAGTGGGATCTGTGTACACATGCACCTGGGTGGTGTGCAGTCTAGGATGATACCAGGATTGTGTTCTGAAGATCTACACGGCTGGCTTAGTAAGCAGCTGAAAATCCTCAAAATTCTTCATTAAGTATTGTCTCCTGTGAAACGTTTGTTTCTTTTAATCTTAGTTACACTGTTGCATTGTGATATATGTTGTAATTACATGAAGGCACTGCTTTTCATAAAACAGAGTCATATTCTTCCTAAACAAGTGGTTGTGGTGTTTATTCATTGATGAAAAAGGATCTTTTTTCCTCTCATCATGTTAGTTCATTTGCTATATCATGCCAAAAAGGTCATTGAAATAATGCTGTTTTCTTATGTGCTACTGCAGAGTTATTGTCATAAAGTAATTCTATTTAATAGCCTGACTACATTTTCTTAATGCAGTCTCCTCATTGTATTACGTTTGGAATTTCAGTTTGCTTAGAAAATCACTTCAGAATTAAATTTGTTACTTTAAAATAGCAGCCAAGTATTAATCCTTTCCTCTCTTTTTGAATGAAATGGTAGGCAGCTTAGCTGCACAGGTTGTAAACGGTGCTTATTCCACAGTGGTTTTCATTTCCTTCAAAATTAAACCATCATTTAAAACAGTCTCCTTCTAGGCAAAAGAAAACACGCTTTTAAAAAGAATTAGTTATATGGCCTTAATATAGTTTACCTTAGTCTGACATGTCAGGAATTACAATACGAGGTACTGGGGTTTTAGTTCATTATGTCAGTGTGTTTACCTTGCCAAAGATTTGTTTGTTGCTGACAAAGGCTTTGAAAGATGAGATTGACTTTAGCTCATTTTACATGTGTCATGCTGAAATTGTCAGTGTTGTTACTATAAAAACACCTTTTGCATTCTACTGCATGAACACCTGCATGACAGCAAGATTTACCTAGTAGGTCCTGACAAATTAGATAAACAATCAACAGAAGCATCTTAAGTTTCCAGCTAATAATCACACTAATGTCAATTACTGAATATTACATACCTTTACAGTAAGAGGTGACAATTTGCTTACTCCCAGCTGCATCTGATCATGTTGGAGATCAATAAACCTTATCAAATGTAATCTCCAGTGCACATAACTTTTGACCCCAAAATCGCTGAAGTAAATTTAAAAAGACTCATTTTAACTCCAGTGCAGGTTGGATCAGCTGCCTCACACAGGTGGCTAGTCTGAAGGGTACAGTCTTGGTACGTCACTACAGATTTCTTTTAAGGCCTTCTCTAAGTGAGAGTTAAGTGATCCTGATACCTTTGTTCTTCAGGAAACAAGGAAATAATCTGTTGTACTAGGGGTAGCACACAGCAGGTACACAAAAAATAACAGCCAGTTGCTCTTTGACAGACATCTGTTACGCTTTTTGTCTGTCACTAACACTCCAGGGCAATAGGTAGGTTCACTTCCTTATCTTCATGGAGTGAATTGAAACCCTTTTCTGGACACATCTTCTAGATTTTTGCCACCCTGTTCAACCCACAGGAAACCAGAACTCTGGTCGGTGTTCATGTTTGTGTAAGGGAGAGATGAGCGTTCTGTATTTTTGGCATCACTGTCTTAGCAGTGAGGAATAGCTTTGTGGCAGGACAATCCTGTGCCTTTCCTGCGTGATGTATGTTCCCATTGTATGTGTGTTTCATGCTTAAACAGTAATTAGTTGTGGATAGCTTGGAGCTTTGCAGACACCCAGGAGCTCAGATCTGCTTAAGTTAACACATTTCCCCGCCCCCTTCCTTGCATAACTTGTGATCGCAGAGCCATGAAAGTATGTGAGTCCCTCCCCCAGCACAGGCTGATCCCACCCGGCATATGACCTGGGCTCCATGTCAGCCAGAGTGGGCAGCACTGACTTGAAAGCGCGCCGCACATAGCCAGGGCAGTCGCCTTTGTAGAAGAGAGTTTCTACCCCCTTCGGAGGTGGCCAAGGCCGACATGGACTGCTCCAAAGAAGAGGAGGCTCTGCTGCAGTCTGTGAGGAGGGCTGGGGCCGCTGTGCCAAGGAAGCGAGCAGTGGGAAGGCTGGTCATGCACAGCATGGTGATGTTCGGCCGGGAGTTCTGCTATGCCGTGGAGGCCGCCTTTGTCACGCCGGTGCTGCTCAGTGTAGGGCTGCCCAAGAACCTCTACAGCCTGGTGTGGCTCATCAGCCCTATCCTGGGCTTCATGCTGCAGCCCGTGGTAGGTTCAGCCAGTGATCACTGCACCTGTAGCTGGGGCAGGAGGCGACCTTACATTCTGGGTCTGGGCATCATAATGCTGTTAGGCATGGCTTTGTACCTCAATGGGGACATGATGATCTCAGGTAAGTGAGGGGCATACGCTGTGCTGACACAAAACTCATCCTAGCCTTTTGAATCAGAAAGGAAAGAAAGGAACAGGGGTTCCTTTTTTTCCCCTGTTAAAATTGGGTACAGTGTTGCTCAGCTGCATTGAAGGAGCTGGGGAACACTAAAATCCTAATATATGTTGAATTCCAACACTGCATGTTACATACCCTGTACGTAGTGTTCTGTAGTTTGTGCATGTGATTACAGTACGTTGCATGTTGGTGTGGTGGCCTGATCCGCTCATATAAGTAGAGCACTGCTTAGGCCCAGAGAAGTTTTTATGATCTTAAATCTACCTTGTTAAATTAAGCAATCAATATTGTCTGTGTGAGGTAATACTAATTCAAACTCAATAACTTTTAATCCCTATTTTAGATGGGTGACCATTTAAAATACATATCTTTAATTACTGGAGCAGTGGCTTGACTCAGGACTATGTTATGCTGGTGAATTACAGAAATCCGCAATTCCGTGGAAACCATGTTGCACCTGGAATGTGTAAAATTGAACAGGAATGACATCCCTAGGTGCAGTTGTATTTCAGCTTGCGATATAGTTCTCAAAGTCTTGATGGAAAGCTGTTGCTGTCACTATGACTTGGCAGAGGGGGGAGGTGGATGTTTTTATGGATTGATTTATTCTCTCTTGCTGATAATCACTGGTGTTGAATAAACTTGTATTCATCTGCCCAAAGAGTTACAGCCAATTCTTGATTATCTACAATGATGGAAGGGTGGGACAAATAGAATAAAGCAAAAAAGGACTGCAAAATGCATGTGTGCTAGTATACCAGAGAATGCCATGGAGATGCGAAGGAGTAGATTAAGGCTAGTGATGCTCTTGATTGTGGAGCTTGGGGTACCCTGACCTTGTGCTGACTCAAAGTAGTAAGTCAACCCAGCACAAATCAGCACTACAGACTCAGTTATCCTGCTTCTCTGATGGGATTCTGGTGTCAACACAGAATCTCTTTTGCATAGCTAAGCATTGTTTAGATTTGGAGGTATCAGGAAAGACAAAATGTGTTTTTGCAGAACATGGTACTGTTGCTGTCAGAATGAGGGTGTTTTTCTTTTTGTAGCTTTCATCGGTGAGAGACAAAAGCAGCAGACGTGGGCAATAATCATTACCATGCTGGGAGTAGTGCTTTTTGATTTTGCAGCTGATTTTATTGATGGGCCCATCAAAGCGTATTTATTTGATGTCTGCTCTCATGAGGATAAAGAGAAAGGTCTGCATTACCACGCCCTCCTCACAGGTACTCAGATCCCTTCTTTTCCTCCCTCCTTCTCAAAGGAGGGGGAGGTAATTGCATGGATTTTATCCTCCCTGTGTTTCTAATATTGAATGAACTGATCATCTGACCTTGCGCTTCAGTCACAAGTCTTTTGTTGCTGAGTTTTCACTGCTCCAGAGAACAGGACTTGTGATTGCTGCTACAGGAACTGTGCTGCAGAAGGCTGCAGGCATAAACATTTACAGCAACATAGCCATGATTTAAGTAAGAGCAATTAGTTATTTTAAAAAGTAGCGTTTATTCATCTTGTTTTGATTTTTGTCAAGTTTTTGGTAAATGAAAAGGGAGGTAACTTGTTTCCTTGCCATAGCACTTAAGAATAACATTTTTGACTTGGAATGTGACATAAAGCTAGAGCTGCACAAACCAGAACAGTTGATTTCCATTCTTCAGCAGTGCTCCAGTATGTGCCCTCCTATATAGAAGCAGGAATTCTGTGTAAAATTCAGAACTTCACAACTTCCACAAAATACATCTAACTGGCTCAGTGCAGGGGTTTGCATATGGAGTGAGAGCTTCATTTGCCTTTATGCGTGTTTGAAATGTTCCTGAGTTACAGAAGGAAACCTTCTCTGCTACGTCTGTGTTGAGAAGATGCACAGGGAAGACGCATAAGGCTGTGTACCTGGAATGTGAATCAGGAGGCACTTTCAGCCATGTCTTGAAAGCAGTCACTGTAAAAGGAGCAGACAAAAAGCAGAGTGGATGAGAAGTCATGTAATCTGTGTTGATGCAGATTTTTGTGCCTATTGAGCCAAACCAAGGGCAGAGGCATGTAGATGCAGTGACAGTTACTGTAGTTGAGGAGGGAGGCATAGTAGCTATTGACATTGGGCATTTAAAATAGCTGTGTCCAGGAACACAGATTATAAGGGAACCTTAAAGCCACATGGAATTAAATCAGTATTATCCACTGGAAACTGACATATCAGATTCTTAACAATCACTTGTTTGGACAGAGAGGGGAGTCGGTCTCTATGTACATTCTTCCCTTCAGCAGAACTCTGGTTGCAGTTTTTACTTGGATGATAGGAAAAAGGCTTGATTTCCACATTTGCAGCCACACATTTAGCTGATTCATTTGTATACTGAGCTGTGAAAAGGGATGTGGGACAGATAACATCAAAAAAGACTGGAACAGATTGTTTTATTTGGTCCAGCACCCTGTGCCCTCTACCTTACGGGTAATTACCTACACTGTTCTTGAAACCTTCCCTCAACAGGGGTTCTTCAGCCCTTCCAAGGCAGTTGGTTCCAGCACTTCACTGGCCTGTTGTTAAACGATTTTCTCTAAAATCTAATCTTAATTACCATTCCCTACAATTTACATTTATCATTCCTTGTTCTACCCCTACTAGACACAGACAGCAATCTTCCCATTGCTTTTCTAGCTTCCATTTTAGCTATTATTTTGTTTCCCTCATTTAGTTCCTTCTTTTTGTGCTGCATATTTTCAAGATCTTGCTCTCCAATTTGTCTTCAATTTGAAGTTTGACCATGAAACTCTGTAGCTTTGCAGTTATGAAATTACAACCACTGAGCTGTGGAAGGAAGAGTGCACATGTCCAGCACACAGCACTCAGACTGCATTCCAATGTCATCATTACTTTTTGTCAAAACAGTATGCAAAGACAGCCTCAAACATCAAACATTAGCTCTGTGCAAACATATAGCATAGGTTTCCTTCAAAAAGTTATTGACAGCTTAATAGTTCTTCGCGAGAACAAGCAAGGATACAGTCCCCTGTAAGTGCAGTAGGATGCAATGAAGAAGGGCTGTAATTACACTCAAGAGGGAAAAATGTACAGAAAGCTCAGAATGAAATCAAAATCCCAGGTTTTGTAGATGAAGCAAATGTAGGTCCTGTTACTTTTTGTTAGGCAGAATGGTTCTGCCATGCGTTGTCTTCAGTCCTCCTAAGCAGAACAGAAATACTTCCAATAAATCCTTCAAATGCTTCTATCTTGCTTAGCTCCCATGACCTGCAGAGCCACCTGGTTAAAAGGGTATCACAACCCTACAGAGATGCTTTCCCTTCCAGAGCTCTGTTCTGTATGTAACAGTGTGTGCTTTCTTGTGCTTCTAAAACTGTGTGAGCGCAAAAAGAATAAAATGAAGAAATCGTAAAAGCAACCAGACTGAGCGCTGGTTTTATTAGTCTGAAGACATAAGGCAGCATTCTCATTTCACCTTTTATTATGACTTTTTGGAGAAAATCAGTAAATGGAATTACACGTTTGTATTTTATTAGTTTTGTTTTCTGCATGATGAGGTACTCGGATTTTCATAACTACAAAACAATGCTTTTAGTTTTATTTCCTTAAGAAATACTCCCTTGGAGAGACTATTTCTGTTTAGATTCACCTCTATAAAAAAACATTTTATGAAGTCTGAACTATAGATAGTCTTGATACTATTTTAAAATGTTTGGGTTTTTCATGAACTCTTTTAGCATAAATTTCAGTAGAATTTTATAAACTCACTGTTTCAAAGCAAGAAACTTTTAAGAGTAAAGAAAAGAGATTTATGTCTGTGTTGCTGTTTCTTCAGGCACATTTTTGAGAGTTCTGTGCTCCAGAGCTGAGGAGATTTCTCAAGAGATGTTTGGTAATCACGTAATGTATGTGATTAGCTCAGTATTCCTATTTCTTGTGATTAATATCTGAAGAGTAATTATTCAATCAGTTCTAGAGAGGGTCACATGTTGAGAGTGACGTGTACTATTTGTTTGTTTTATCAACTCCAGTGGACCTTTTTTCTCCTTTTTTCCCACTCTCATAGGTTTGGGAGGAGCCCTAGGTTACCTGACAGGTGCCGTGGACTGGGGTCAAATTATGCTAGGATATTCCTTGACGTCGGAATTCCAGGTGATTTTCTTCTTCGCAGCCTTGGTTTTGATAATCTGCCTTGCTGTACATCTGCGCAGTATTCCAGAGGTTCCACTCAGATATGAAAATGAAGAGTCAAAGTTATTGTTGGAAGTGACTGAATCCTATAAATATAGCTCCATAGAGGAAGAAATCAAGAATGGTTACTTAAAATCAACATGTACTGAAATAAAGGCTGAAGCTAAACCAGGGAAATGTGCTGTGACATCAGATATGGGGGTAAGTGCAGAGGTGATTTTGCAAGCCATGTCCTTGTATCCCTGGAACCCTTTAATCTAACTAAAATTAATATACTGACTCTTTTTTCACACACACAAAAACAATCATCCATCAGGATACAGGATCAGGATAAAGCCTGCTTTCTTTTCTCTTTATATATTGGTTTTTAAGTTATGAAGTATTTCCAGCAAGAGGTACAAGGCAGGCTAGTCCTGATGATTTGAACAATTGGTAGGGATGAGGGAGAACCAGGTTCAGGTTTCTGCTCTGTTTCAGCATCACTCGTGAATTTTGTCAAAAGGATCTACTTTGACCTTTAAATCTGAGAGAATTAATGTCAAATTGTGGGCAAAGACTAAAGACCATTAATCTTTGGTATAAATCTGTAACTCCCACTGAAGTCCACGTGCTTTCATACATAGCACATGTGTAGTGTTTGTTCCTTGGTCTAGGAAATGAGTTTGCTGTTGCCTAGCGCAATATCAAGGATTTATTGAGAGCAATTTGTCAGTATTCTGTTCAAAATACCCCCTTTTACAGCAATGCTTCCTCACTTCGAGAGGTTTAGTTTTATTTTGAAGTTATGTTGTTAGCTGTGTCTTTGGCAGGACTTTTAGGTGGAAGACAATAGTGAGTACTTTTGGATCATCACTGTTGATTCTGCTGCATTTTTATGAGAGATTGCTTCAACCTAAGGCAGCTAGGAAAAGGTGAATCTACCCCAAAAATCCCTGAAGAGCATGCTTCTAGAATGGTCTTGGGAACAGATGATCATTTTTACTGTTTTGTTGATGACTTTTAGTGCTAGGAGTTCTCACTAGCTCCTATATGTGATAAAACAGTTTTGCTGTTTTCATTTTACTTCTGATCTCTTGGCCTCAGGTACATCTATCCCTGTCAGGTCTTGATAAATTGGGTAAAAAAATATTGAGACTGTGCAGATGGTTATAAGTTAGAAACCTAAACTCAAGTTTTAGCTATGATAAAAGGCATTTATTACCTGTTACTATTTATCATTTTTATTATAATAACACTTGCATTTCCTAACTCAAATGAAAACATTTCACCAGATGCAAAACAAAGGTAGAATAAAAGATGAACACTGCCTGGTGAGAATGACAGACAAAGACAGAGAGGGGCAGATGGCAAAGCAACAGTTTGGGGAAGAACATGGCTAGCACGCTGTGATGCTGTTGCTGTTTTGCCACCATAGGCCACCTTGAGCATCCTTCATCAGCACTGCTCACTCTGAGCATCCTCCAAATTGTCAGAGAAGCTGAGTGCCATTGGCTGCTTGGCTCATGTGGGATCTAAAGAAAGGAAAGTAAATGATGAAAAGAGAGCAGATGCAGTGGAGGCAAGGGGGGAGCTTCTACGTTGGCAAGAACTAATTCCACTGAAGCAGTAACATCTGACACCCAAAGTAAAGCTCTGGTGTCTACTGGGGCGAGCTTGTGCCATTGCCCTCCTCTCTGTATTCTTAGCTGGGCAGACTAAGAGAGGCTCAAAGTGCTTTGATCTGTCTCATGTTTCTTTGATGTGCCTGAGCATATTCATATTCTAGACATTCACTGGCTTAATGGTCTGTCTCTTGTGGTACATGTTTTGTGAGTCCATTCATTACTATAATTGCTTCCTTGAAGAAATGGTTTGGCTTCCTGTTTTTCTGTGTCTCTTTTTTTGCTGCAGGCATCATGGCCCTGTATCTTCCAAATTAAGGGCTGTGCTCTTACATGCTAATGTAGCTATTAGCTGTAATTAGCATGATTATTAATAAGATTTGACCTGTTACAGTATGAACAGACATCCAAAGTGATTAGACTTTTGTTCTTTAGTGTGGTGCCAGATTACTCAGGATCTACTGCCATTAAACCCAAGTTACATTGATTCCTCTGTATCCCTTAGGAACCATCTTAGGCCTTGAGCTGTAGTGATTTTATAGAGCAAATAAGTTGTCATTGTGATCTTTTGCAGGATAAGGTACTTAAATGGAGCCAAACTTCAACACACCATTTAAATTAGTGTGGGCTTTGTGTGGTGTTGTGTACTTAATATGTGCATTAAACTTTTCAGATTCCATTTCCACTCTCTAAAACACCTAAATAGAAAGCAAGCATTTCACCTAGCTGTAAAATTATTGTTTGTAATTACAGCAGTATCATTTTCTAGTTCCCTGTCCTTATCTTAACACTTTGATTGCAAAGGCTGTTTTAAAGAACTGTGGAAAAGCTGAATGAGTTAAATGAGCCAAGTCAAATGACAGTAATTACTTTGAAATAACGTGAGTGAGTCAACATTGATTTTTCTTCTTTTTGTTGGTTTTTGACAATGTAGAAGAATAGAAAGATTACTCGGTTTAAAAGGGACAGTGATGCCATGGGAAATTCTAAGGGATTTGGACAATATGCAGTTCAAGGTGAAAGTCAGCAACTTGAGTTTTGGCATTCCTGTGAGGATTAAAATCCTCCTACTGGAGCAAGTAATTTCCAACTTTGCATGTGCTGATTACTCATAGAGTAGCTCGCAGCATAGCCTAGTTCAAAAGAGAGCAGAATTGTGAAAAGGAAGTAGAACATTGATGGAAAAAATGAAAAAAATGCCGTTATCTTACAGCAAATTGGAGACAAAATTCATCTTAACAGTAATGAACATAACTTTTACAATTCCTTCACATTTCTAACATCACTGAAGGAAATTGGAAGTGTTCCATCATGCACAGACATTATCTTTTCTTTTCTCTGAAAGCAAAGAGCCATGAGGAGCTTTACAGCAGTAAGAATTATATGTCACAAATGCCTGACATCAGGCACACCTACAGTACTAAAAAAACTTGAAGTGATACAAGTGATGTGATGTATGTGAAAAGATACTGAGAGAGGGCTTTGGGCACAGGACTCACAAGGAGGAGGGTGATAAGGTTGGGCATTAAAAGTGGTGAGATACTTTGGTTTTCCCCATCAGCAGGATTTGTTAACCAGCCCCAATAACGTTTTGATTTTGGAATTACTTATTTCCGCTGTGGGATGAGGTCTTCAGGTGCTGGAGCTCACGTTCTCTGGGAGCTAGGATTTTGAGTGGTGCTGCATCTCCTGTGATGTATCACAGTCTCTCACTGCTTCATGGAGGAGAGGACAGTGCATAGTGCGAATCTCATCATATGCCAGAATAGGTGAAGTTTTCTGGGCAATGGAATGGGAACGAGGTCTCAGAAATGGTGTATTCTATGACTCATACTTTTTAATTCTCAGGAAGTATCTTGAGTTTCATTTTTTCTGTGGCAGCTTTAGATTTTCGATGTAAAGTTGATGATCTCTGTATTTTTGTTCCCGGTTTCATTTTGGTTGGTTGGTTGGTTGGTTTTGGTTTGTTTTGGGTTTTTTGTTTGGCTTTTTGTGTTTGGTTTTTCTGTTTTTGTTTTTGTGTTTTTTTGAAATTCCATTGATTTGTTTTGGCAGAAAATTTTGACTTGGTTCTACAGGTAAATAATAATCCCACTGAGTATCCTACAGCAAGAAATGTTACATCTTTGCTGATATACCTCAGCTCTCTCAGAGTCTTTGTGAATTGTTCAAATGGCTTTACTAGGCGAGGGCTTTACAAATCAAATTTATATTGAAGGACTTTCAGTACCCAAGCAACCATTCTTAGCAGAGAATAAAAAACTTTGGGAGTTTACCAATGAAAAGATGTCAAGGCGGTCTCCATTTGCTGTCAGCTATTTTATTAGCCTTCAGGGCAATAATACAGTATTATTGTTAAATACTTGCTTTCAGGATCAAAGGCGGATGACCCTTAAATCTCTCTTGAGGACACTTTTAAACATGCCATCCCACTATCGGTGTCTGTGTGTGAGCCACCTCTTTGGATGGATGGCTTTCCTGTCCAACATGCTCTTCTTCACGGATTTCATGGGACAGGTAAAAGAGTAAAATCCTCTCACTCCTCATTCTTCTTAGCATCTTCTCCTCCACCTAAAAGAAATGAGACAGTGTTGTAATTCTGAGGAAGTGGCAGTGGTGGCAGATCCAGTTGCATCTGGATGACTCAACAGTTTTGTGAAACAGCTAATTGATCTCGGAACCTCTATTCTGAATCAGTCTGTTGGATCTTTGAGGGAGACCTTTTAGCATTTGTAAAGCTATTTGTGTTTATTTAACTGCTCCAAATGGGCTGTTCCAAGCACATCCATTCTCTGCTTTGGCTTTGGAGCTGCTCTGGGGTGGGCAGGTTTCCTGACTAAAGTACTGCTGGTGTTGCTTGGGTGTAGCCAGCCTTGCCCTGGTGTGGGCACTGTGGGAGCAACGTGTTCACTCGCACTGCACCCCTCCGGCCTCAGGCTCTGATTGCAGCTCTTTGTACGCAGTAAGCTGCTTTGTAGCTGAAATCTCTTTGCCTCCTTCAATTTGGCTGTCCCTCGCACACCTCCTTAAACCTTTCCCTGAGCCCCCTCTGCCAGCAATTATTTGCCTTCATGGTACCCTGTGCTCCCTTTTCTGCATCATTCCCAGGCAGTAAGACTGTATGTCCCTGCCAGTGATTCTGGCCTATATGATCCTGTCTGCCTCCTTTCTTCCAGGGTAAAAATATGTTCCTGGCACAAACCTTCTCATTGCCACTTCCTTTTTAACCCCTGTGCTTTAAACACAGTATTCCCATTTCTTTGCCTTTTTCTTGTCTCTGTTGATAAGAGGAAGGCTTCTTGGTCTTTGTTTTGTTTTGTGTTTTCCTGCAGTGCGTATGAACAGGTGAAAGAAAAAGTTTTGCTTGCCTAGATAAGGAACTGAATGAGACAATTTCTGGGTAGAAAAATGAGTATGTTGGGGTAAGCCTAAAAGAAAAAACAAAAAGCCCAATTGTAGATAAATTAGGGACAGGATAAGGCAATGTTGTGGTACTTAGCAACAACTAAAACATTGGTATGTTATCAGCATTGTTCCTAGACTAAAGCTTAAACAGAGCACTTCACCAGCTACTAAGGAGAAAAATAACTGTTACAGCTGAACCCAGGGCAGGCAAGAAGGCACAATTGAAGAGAGAAGAAGAGTGGGAAAGGAAACCAAATAAATGAACCAAAGAAATGAAGCCAAAGAAAGAGTGCAAATGAACCAGTGTAGACTAGACAGTCCAGGAAAAGGCAAAGAATAAGAAAGCATGAGAAGCCTGGGATGTGACAATCTGGGAGAAACAACTGTGAAACCTAGAGAGCTGTGAAGGGATGGTTAAGGCATTGCTTAATTGATTTCTTGGGTGCTAACTATCTCGCCTAACAGGGATGAGGCCCTGTGTTAGCCACCCTGTTCCCTTAAGAAGGAGGTATTATATACATGCAGTCATCCTTGCCTTCTGTGATCTTTGTGATCTCTTTCAGGTTGTATACCACGGTAGTCCTTATGCTCCTCATAACTCCACGCTTTACCTTTCCTACAGAAAAGGAGTAGAGATGGGATGCTGGGGGTTGTGCATCAATGCAATTTCTTCATCAGCCTATTCTTGTAAGTACCCAGCAATGCACTCCAGTACTGTGTTTTGAAATAATTTTTAACTGTTTGCTGTTTGCCATTGTTTGAAAAAATAATGTGATGCCAAATAAACTGTTTTATTCCCACATTAGAACTTTGAGAAGCATTATTAGACACTCGTATCTTAATGTGGTTCATGACCTTGTGATGAGAGGGCACTCTGGGAGTAAGGCGTTGTTCTGCATGTTCAGATGAATCACTTGGAAATCACTTGGAAGTTAAATGCCAGACTAAAACGGGTGCCGTGGTCATCATTCTGAAATGCCCTGGCACCTGGTAGTGCTGTAGCTGTAGGTTCTTGAAGGTCCTTGTGGCCTCTCCCCATCTGCTTTCCTTATAAAATAAGTCATTCAGAATGCAGTAGAAGTTCTTACCAGAAGCATGAACCTTGGTCTTCAAAATTATGTGTAAACATGCTAGCACAGTTCCGCAGATAGATTTCACTGTAGCTCTTATGAGGGATTAAACTTGCTATCCGAAAACTCAGTCGAGTAGCTTTGAGAGGGCTGAACTGCGTGTTTAAAAGAGGCTTGAGGGAAAGCTTTTTGACTTTGGAGCCTAACGACAGGCATTTCTGTAGCATCTTTCTCAGGTCAGACAGAGTCTGATGCCAAATGTGCACATTATAATCAAACAGCGGAAATGTCTGAGGCTGTCAATGAGTGCAGTTATTCCAGAATGGTTGTTAACTGCTTCTCTGGAGTTGGCTATGTCAGAATAAGACTATCCCCAGAGTGAGCAAATATTCTTTGGCAAGTTTATACCTATAGTAATTTGAAGCAATTTCCAGAATGAGTAAGATTATCTCCTTCATTGTATTTTACCAAATAAAACCCCATAAAGGAATTTCCTGATTAAATGTGACCTGTTTTGTTTTATCAGCATTTTCACTTTCTTTTCACAGACATACAGAAAATTCTCCTGCCACACCTAGGATTAAAGGGACTTTATTTCATCGGATACCTACTTTTTGGATTGGGTACTGGATTAATTGGCTTGTTTCCCAATGTCTATTCCACTCTGGCTCTATGTTCCCTCTTTGGCATCATGTCCAGCACTCTGTATACTGTGCCATTCCACCTCATTGCAGAGTATCACAGGGAAGAAGAGGTGAGCTCAATGTCTAAGGAAGGATAAGTTTATATGCGTCTGGGTCTGTTTAGTCTATTTTGGGAGAAAACAGGATAGACCTAGTGAGCAGCATTTAGTTTTAATTTCAAACTATTTATAATGACACGTGTTATGAATGGAAAGTTTCTGACAGAGAGAAATAAAGCCCCAGCTCCAAACTTTCTAAACAGTCCTGCAGTGACACAAATCATTATGTATCCACAGAACTGAAACCAAGCCAATAGCACAAGTTCAGGGAGCGAGCAGATAACAAGGCTCCACTTGTGCGGCCTTCAAGTGCTACCTTCCTTATATCCCTTCTTCCATCTGTATCAGTTGAGGTGACTTCTGAGTTCCTAAGGTTAATAACCACACTGCAAAGGCTGAAAGCATTTTTAGTTAACTGCAAAGTGTTACAAAAGCTGTTAGCTAATAAAGATGTGAAATTCAAGTACAAACAGTTTTATATAGTTCAGTATTAAATTATATACCACGTTCTCAATATCTCTCTAAGTGTCAGGGATTAGTTTTTTGGTCCTCTACAACGTGAAATACTGTTTCCAAGGAAAGTCTGGAAAAGCTTGCATTCCTTATATTATGTTTCTGGACACAGCAGGATCTCCACATCTTGTAGAGCTCTTTAACGGAAAAGTTCTCTCAAGTCTCTTAAGTTAATGAGAAAGCTGGAAACAAGAAGGATTAAGGAGAGTTGGGAGGACTTTGGAAAAGTTCTCATTCTGTCAGGGGACATTCAACAAAATTAATAAAGAAAGTGTTGAACTGTTGAAAAACAACATAGTAACAGCTGAGACGGCACAGGGCTAGATCAAGTCCTTGAGAGCATGTCCTCCTGTTCTGTACAACTGCTAAGCATCACCGTCAGAAGGATGAATGAAAGAGAACTCTGAATTATTCTATTGGAGGCATCATAGGAGAATGTCTCAATGTGATTAAAAATTGCATAGATCTGAGTCCTAAGTTTTCAGTTAATCTCTCTGTTCCTTCCAACAAAGAATGACATGATGCAGAGTTTTAGAAGGATGTAACAAAAGACGGGCAATGACTGCAGTGTAGAGTGAGATCACAATCCTAACCTTTGGGCAGCCAACTTTGAGGGAGGGAATAAAGGCAAAATTCTTATTCAGAGCTGTTCCAAGAGAGACATGAAAT
The DNA here is from genome assembly GCA_009867235.2 of Psittacus erithacus. Lineage (NCBI taxonomy): Eukaryota > Metazoa > Chordata > Aves > Psittaciformes > Psittacidae > Psittacus > Psittacus erithacus. Next base: position 20,196 of record WYDI02029615.1, on the reverse strand, counting down.
AAAATACACTGACATCTGCATGGACTTTGTATTTAATAGGCTAATATAGTCAAATGTTACTTGTAAGACAACCAATTGGTCCTTATTAGGAGTAGGGTACTTGCTATGCCATATGTTAAATGACATATAATTCTATATATAAATTATATATATTCTATAATTCTACAACAGAATTAGGTTTAGCTTAAATTTTCCGTAATGTACAAGATAAATAGAAAAAATAAAGAGGCAACATTAAGTGCAAGACTGCATTAATTTACACATTCGTATACTATAGTCAAAACTCCTAGCACTTTGAGCACTGAGCACAGCTCAGCAAAACAGGTATCATTCAACAAAAAAATGTGTCTGAAACTGGAAATATTTCAGGTATAAGGAGTGTATCACTCCAGAACAAGGAGCAGGCATTTTTTGTCACTATGCATTCTATCAGAATAATGTGCTGGGCTGTTAAATGCTGGCATTCCAACTCCTATTCCATGCTGCTGCTCCCTAGGACCCAAATTCAATTCTGTCTACTGGATTTGGAAGAGGCTATCTTCAGTAATTTCGAGCTTTATGCAGTAACAGCTAAAAGGCAATGTAAGAGGTGTCGTGAAAAGCAAAAAAGCATCTTAATGGTCAAGATTGTTTGGATACCAGAAGACATAATGAGCTAAGCTTTTTGGTCTGCTGTGTATATCATAGCAGATATACAGATAATCAGTAGTTAATAATGGTCTTTGATAGTATAGAAGAATCCTAGTCTGGACATTAGTTTTCAGATTAATATCCCCCCCAGCAAAAAGATTACGTTTAGATTTTACTACTGAACTCCTTTATGTGTTTTGAGCTGTAACTTCAGAGCACAGTACTCCATTATAATGAATTATGCACTGTATGTGCATGGGACATGGTATGACTCATCTTAGCATCGCTTTAAGGCTCTCCTTCAACCATGAGAGCTGAAGCTAAATCGTACATGATAGGGTGTCCTGTACTGTGAAATGACAGTTTTTCCAGAACTTGCATCTTGTCTTTCTGCACCTCAGGGTTGTGACAGTGCATAGGCTGAGAGCTGCAAGTTGTTGGCACTGTCTCATTTTGCTGGGTTTTGTTTTGTGCTTATTTGCAGAGTCAGAAACTGCAGGACGGGGAACAAGCTGGACAGCATGGGCGAGGGAAGGGCATTGACTGTGCTGCTCTCACCTCCATGGTCCAGCTGGCCCAGATCATCCTCGGTGTGTGCCTGGGGCTCTTGGTCAGTGTTGCTGGCAGCACGGTCACTGTGATTTCAGCATCTACAGTGGCACTGATCGGCTGCTGCTTTGTTGCTTTTTGTGTACACTATGTGGAGTAGGACCGTGTGAAGTGATTGGAAGGAAGCTCCCCAGGGGTGCGTTTTCTTTCTGGGTCAGCAGCACTGGTGCTGTTGCTGTGCTGATACTGCTGCCCATCCTCCTCACTTACCTCCTTGGAGAGATTGCAATTCCAGAGCTTTACTAAGTGGACATTGGATAAAACTGGTCGCTTATTGCCTCAGATTTAAATCTTACATATTTTGACTGCTTTGTTACTTCATTCCTGCTGACCTCAAGCTATGAACACACTATTACACATGACAGTGTGTGCCCATGGTAACTCAATGTCCTACATAAGGAGTCATTACAAAACTCCTGTTGTGGGTTCGGGACAACTCCTTATTACTGATTTGTGGAAATTAATGGAGAAAGTATGTCATAAACTGAAAAAGTAATAGAAATGGACAGCTAGGAAGAAAGTCGTTATTTATGTTGTTTTTCAAGTATCTTAAGTTTGGGGATATTCCTTCTGGTAGTCAAAAGCTGCAGGAGGATCAAACAGAGGCCGTGCAGGATGCAAGTGTGTTATGATTAGTAGTTATGTTAGTAGTAAAGCAGGTTTGAGTGTTCAAGATGACTGGAATATAAAAAGATTGAAGCCTATTGTTTAAAAGCATAACTGTAAAGTATTTTATGCTGGATCCTGCTGCTTCTGCATAAATGAAATGAAAGTACTGGTGGAGCTGGTCATGAATGTCTGCTCAAGGCTGGTCTGCAAATCCACGTGTAAGCACCTAAACAATCCATCTATGGGAAACAGGTGCTATTTCTTCCTTCTTAAAAATCTGGCCTCTTGACTTTGATGCTGTAATTGAAAAAATAAAATTGGCCAAAATAAGAATTTTATGAATGGTTGTAAGCTACATAAATCTTGACATTGGATATGACAGTATTTGCCTTAAAGTAGCCTCTCTCTTTTTTCTATTTTCGTTCACACATCTAGCTTTGAGTGAAATGGGATTTGCTCTTTACAGAGTATTGTAAATAAATTCAGTTCTGCAAAGCATTATCAGAAGTTATTGTACAATAGATACTTAAGTCCAGTTATTTGTATTTAATTGTATATGAAGCTTCATTCTCAGTTTTATAGTATTGCCAGAGTTTTGAAAATCTTGTGTTTGTGAAGGTGATATGCTGTATTTATCCTGTGCTCCCTCTGTCCTCAAAACTGTCATATCCATTTGCTATGTTATATGCTAAGCCACATGAAGCCATCTGCTAACGCAATATCATTAATGAACGGTGATGTCAAGAGACTGTTGCCAGGTATGGTGTTTGTTTGGGTTTTTCAAATGTTGCATATGTATAATCAACACTGTTCAGTCAAACACACTGTTGGCCTGATCAGCTCTTAGAAGCCCTGCCTAATACAGACTGACAACACCACAAATAAATGGTTAGATTTGAGCATGAAGTGGCTCTGCAGAGAGGCACCAACTTCATCCTTTTTCTGTGTTTTCAAGAGTAGAAAGAGTCATTTATTTTAAGGAAAAAAAAATAAATCTGTCCTAGATAAGCTCTTATTAATTATAACAAGCCTATGAAAGCTCCAGCTACCTTTTCCTGATGATGATTGTGTCTCCACTGTCAGTGCAGACAAACCTTATGATTCTTCACAGCTCCTTTAACCTGCCTTATGAAGAAGCCACATTTTATGGTTTCTTTAATTTTCATCAATTTTGTCATTTCTTTAATCTTCATCAACCCATCTAATGTCTCAGCCATGGAAGAGAAAAGCCCGGAAGAGACTGATCCTCTGCACTATGCTTGAAACACTTTGTAGGTGCTGATACAGGTGGAGCGCAACCATGACAAACACGCGAATGTCAGAAAAGTCTTCTCAATTCACTTTATGTTACTGTTAACTCACTAACTTCCATTAACTCAGTATCTCCTGGGAGAAGGAATTTTTAAGGAAAGAAAGAGGCTTTTGTGGAGCCATAAAAACAGAGAAAGGAGGATGTGATCTTGTTTTATCGCACTGCAGGACTCGAAGCACCTACATTTAAATAAACTTTGTTTAATTTCAGTTTATGCCTATTGCCTCTTGTCCATTCCCTGGACAACACTGAGAAGATCCTCATTCCCTCTTCTTTAACCCCCACCCCATCAGCTATTTACACACATTGATGAGATCCCCCTGAGCCTTCTTATCTGCATGCTGAACAAACCCAGCACTGTCAGTCTATCCTTGCACAGCAGATGCTCCAAGCCCTCCATGCTACAGGTGCTGAGGTCATAAAGCTCCAAGTGCAGTGTGAAGCTGAGAAAGGAACTTCGCGATGTTTACCTATGTCTTTGTCAATATTTTCTTTTAGGTTTAACACCATCAGAGCTTTAATATTTGAATGGTCAGTGATATCCCTGCTTTCTCTGCTGTCTTACACAGAGAAAGCTGGCATTTATTCAGGCCCACTGAGTGACTGAAGATCTGTAGCAGCATAACAAGAATTGTGAACCTGCAGAGAAAAAAGAGATGTGACCATCATATATACCAATACTTTTATTTGCAAATTTATTCAGAGAGAACTGTCTCAGGAACTCACATTGTCATCTTTCTCATGATGTCTCCTTTTAAAATTCACTGCATGCTACAGAACACAGAGCAGAACAGATGTCAGTTTTGCTTTGGAAATCTCTCCATAAAAGCATCCTATACTTGTTTCTAAGACTTCAAAAGAGTATCTTTCCTAATTGGTCTTTATCAAAAATAGCAAGTAGACAAAAAACTAGATGCAATTTAAAAAAGTGTTTGAACCAGAAAAAATACGGCGGTGTTCATTCTGAAGTCTAAAATGTATTTCAGGTGTTCCTAAAATAAAATCTAAAATGTTACTGATTCATGAGAAGGGATAAAGTACTTCTTTCAACAATAGAAATGTTAAAAATGTTAAAGGCGTTGAAGAACTGTACTATATTGCTACTAATTTAAGAAGTTCTACCTTTTCTGTCCTTTTACACTACTTCAGGACTTATGCTATCAATATGATCAGTTATTGTACTTAATACCAGCTTTTATTGCAGTGAGTTTTGAAGTTGGAATTAACCTGGGTCTTACCTTTCTTACCTGGTTTTATTTTCAAATACATCAAGTAAATGAAGATCTGTATATCATAGTCATGCAAATAGTACATTGAGATGAAGACAAGACATCTTGAAATAACCAGTCTCTCCTCCCTCCCACTTTAGCAGAACTAGTCGTGACTGAATGAAGCAAGGAAGAAACTAAGTCTGCCACCTTATGTTAACGCTTTCCTTTTTATATCTCCTATGGATGCCTGCCACTTGTTCCCATTTACCAAGCAGGCATATCATGCAAGCAAACACTTCAAAAAGTTTCAGTTCTCTTGTTTAAAGAACTTGCAGTATCAGTAACATCACAACTGAGAGGAGAGTTGTAGCTTGTTTGGGGTTTTTTCAGTGTTCGTTCTGTCTTTCACAGACTTCATTAAGTTTCCTTGAGTTCACTGAAAACAAGCAACTCAGGTGATTTGTGGGGGACACTTTTCTTCCAGGTAAACTACACAAGTCAGGATGAATCACAGGTATCTTTGCCTTGGCAGGACTCTCAGCTTTTGCATTGGTGCCCATGAATTGGTACCAGTGCCTGCAGCATGACAGAAGACAGGGAGAATGATGTAAAAGGGAGATATGCAGTGATGACATTTGATATTTCTCAGGTGCAGGGGGATTGCTTCATGGAGGAAAAGGATGGACGTATCTGCTGTAAAATGTCTTCAAATTATTTTTGGCATGATAAAGCTATAAAAAATTATCTATAAACCAAAACTTTTCCCTCTAAGTTTCCAGCATTCATTTCTCATTCCCTAGCTGCTCCTTCTTTGTTTATTTAAATAGCAAATGTTCAGAGCCACTTGACCAAGACTAAACTGTGAAAAGCGATTTGTAATTCTGCTGACTTCTATGGTGTATTGTTTCATACATTGTTCCTTTAGGTATGCGAGGCTTGTTAAGCAGCTGTATCTCCCAAATTTTCTTCTTGGAAATTCACTTTTTACCTTCCCATATACCAGTATGTTAGCTGTGTTTTAAAGACAATGACTTTACATCACGCAAAGACACCAAACCAAAGGGTATTGCCCTAGTGTTGCCCCAGGTAAGTACTTGCAGTAGTGGGAGAGCAAAATCCAGCGCTTCCCACTCTGGGTTGCACTGTACATTGAGATAAGCAGGCCCTGCCTGCTATTTTTAAGGACAGAGATCTGTGACCTTTTTTCAAAAAAGAACCTCTTTTTGAAAGGGTAATTGTCAAAGGCTCTGCCTGCTCCAAGGAGGAGAGGGAATGGGGCTGCTGTCGTTCTAAAGATCAAGCGCTTTCCTCCCCAAAGTCTGGGTGCTTGGTTGCCCCCCAGTGTTCAATGACATTATAGCAGTTCTCTAGAGAGTAGGACCTGGCTTCCCTTGCAACGCTTTCTAACCTCAGTCTCTCTGTTTCATCTTACTCTGAAGTTCCATCGCAGTGATGCACATCTGCAGTTCATTTCTCTTTTTTGTGTCTAGACAATAAAGGAAATTTGCTTCTTACTGGCTGTAACCCAGCTACGTAATGCCAGTGAAGACACTGACATGTGGACACATAAGTGCCCACCAAAGACATGATTAGCAACAAACCCATGGTAGAATCTGACCTTTGAAACCTTCAGTGCTAATGCCAAGCATGAATTCTGTAGTGCTGCCATCCTCAAGTTGTTTAGCAGATGAATATTTGTTGTATTGGCTCCCAATAGGTAAGGTGCGCTGGGAGGCAGGGACAGTGGTAACAGCACAGAGGACAATAGGCAGCATCAGGGTCTTTGACACCCTGTTTTCAGGGACCCCCTGCTCATTAGGTGCTGAGGTGAGGAGGAGAGGGGAAAATAGCAGAACTGTGTGGTTAAGGAATGACATGAAGTAAAGAAAAAAGTTCTGGCAAAGATGTCTTTTGTTAAAGGCTGGGAGCACCACCCTGGAGTTGTATGGCTGGCAGATCCCAATATAAGTGCAATTGTATCTGTTTTTTGGGGTGTTATATACATATACATAAAATATACATAATATATACATAAAAAATGTAAATAACACCCCATATGTTCCAGCCCTCTGCCATGGACAGGGACACCTCACACTAAACCATGCCACCCAAGGCTCTGTCCAACCTGGCCTTGAACACCGCCAGGGATGGAGCATTCACAGCTTCCCTGGGCAATCCATTCCAGTGCTTCACCACCCTTACAGTAAAGAATTTCTTCCTTATATCCGATCTAAACTTCCCCTGCTTAAGTTTTAACCCATCACCCCTTGTCCTATCACTACAGTCCCTAATGAAGAGTCCCTCCCCAGCATGCTTTTAGGTCCCCTTCAGATGCAGGAAGGCTGCTATGAGGTCTCCATGCAGCTTTTCTTCTCCAGGCTGAACAGCCCCAACTTTCTCAGCCTATCTTCATAGGGGAGGTGCTCCCTGATCATCCTCATGGCCTCCTCTGGACTTGTTCCAACAAGTGCTTGACCACACTTGCCATAAAAAAAACAAAAAAAATCCAAAAAGAAAAACAAAAAAAAAAAAAAAAAAAGAGATTTTTCATCTTGCATTTAAACAATTGATAAGATCCCCCTGAGCCTTCTCAGCTGCAAGCTGAGCAAACCCAGCTCTGTCAGCCTCTTCTCACACAGCAGATGCTCCAAGCCCTCCACCATACTGGAGCCTCTAAAGTGAATTCACCTCCCTTTTGTACTGGGGAACCCAGAACTGGACACGGCATCCCAAGTGTGGTCTCATCAGGCTGAGCAGAGAGGAAGGATCACTTGATCTGCTGGCAGTGATCTGCTTAATGTGGCCAGGATGCTGCTGGCCTTTGCTCCAAGGGCACATTGGTGGCTCATGTTGAACTTGTCCACCAGGATGGCCAGGTCCTTTTCTGCAAAGCTGCTGAGCAGTCGGCTGGGCCACTCAGCCTCTACTGGTGCTGGGGATTATCCACCCTCAGATGCAGGAATTCGCATTTCCCTTTGTTCAACTGCTTGGGGTTCCTGTCAGCCCATTACTCCAGCTCATCAATGACCCTCTGAATAGTGACACAACCCTTTGCTGTACCAGTCACTCCATCTTTTGCAGACATGCTGAGGATACACTCTGTCCCATCATCCAGTTCCCTAACGAAGATGTTGAACAGGACAGGCCACACCATTGATCTGTAGGACACACTGCCTGTCACTGCCCTTTAGCTGGACTTTGCGCTGCTAATCGTGACTCTTTAATCCTGATGGTTGTCAGTTTCAGTTCAGCTCACCTTCCACTTACCTAGTCCATACTTAATCAGTTTGTCTAAGGGGATGTCAAGGGAGAGAGCATCAAAAGCCATATTTGAATCAAAATAAACAACATTCACTGTTTTCCCCTCATCTACCAAGACAGATACCTAATCACAAAAGGTTACCAGCTTGGTCAGATGCGATTTCCCCATCATCTTAACTCTGAGCTAGTTGTTGGTAGCTATGAATTGATAAGGACTTTATTACCTCAGTTTTAGTATTTGGACTGAAAAGAAAATTGAAGGCATTTGTTTTTCAGCTTTCTTGTCTAAACTTTAGGACACTCTCCACTAGATTCGAGTTTTATCAAGCATGAGGTTAGATGTGATTCCAAACAAAAGTGGAAAGGTTCATTGAACAATGATGCTAGAAGTCAGTGTTTGATAGTTAATTTGATCATTGTGCAGTAAGCACACTCATTCAGTTGGCCTGTGTAGGGAAACACAGAGGTCCTTGGAGAAAGAGAATCTCATCCCAGGGAATGCATGAGTGAGAGAAAGAGTTGATATCTGTGAGCTACCTTTTTCTTGTTATTTCCCACACTGAACAGTCTGCAGCCCTCCCCAGGCAGGTAGGTCAAGGTTTCAAAAAACTTGCACAACTAAATACACTGATTCCAGCTGTTTGTTTGGGTTTGGTTTTTTTTTCACCCAATTTGCCCCGCCACCCTGCAATTCTGTATTTTACATTTAAGATTTTGGGAAAGACTCTGAGGCTGTGCACAAACATAAGCTGAGAAACTTGCATGTATTTGCAAATTCATATGGATTTGAAAGAGACAGCTCTAAGGAGAACAACTCCCTGCAACTAAAGAACACATCTAAGGCATGTTCCTAGCTACACGTCAGCAAAGGAGCAAGTTAACTGGCTGCCCAGCCTTTTCTTAGGGACTGTCTCAACTGCTGCTCCTCTTACTGATGCTGAGAATGTACTCAAAGGATTTTCTTGTAACTGCTTAATCATGATAAAAAGATATTTTTAATAGTGCCCCCTGAACCGATTAATCAGAATTCTCTTTTGCAGCAGGAGAGAATTAACTCTCACTAAAACTGGAGATCCAAGCTCTCATTTGATGTCCTGGAGCTGTATTGTACCCATAACTACGCCTGCACAGGCTCAGGGATACTTGATTACATCAGAGCTTCTGTACAGGCACTCAGGTGAATAAGCATGTTTTAAAGCAGTCAGTCGTGAACAGGAATGAAAGGGACTGGATGGGTTTTTTTTTTTACTGCTAAAGTGAGTGCCAGAATAACTGAAAGAGAAAGCGAAGCAATATTTCTACTCAAGAGGCATTTCAAGAGGAAACTTGAAAATGCAATTGGAAGTTGTTATTACATTAAGAGCTTGGTTAGTTATTTGAGGAGGGAAGTATTTTAAAAGTCCTTAGGCAACCAAAGCCAGCGCCAAATGAGGGCTTTAAAGGTTCTCTCAGTTTGTCACTAGATGTCAGCCTGCACCTTCGGGTCCTTATCATTCTGTATCACCATGCACCTCTCTCCCAGCCCACCGCCAGGAATATGTAACAGGAGACCAGTCCTAAAAAAAAAAAATCTCTTAAAGAACTCAGAGACCATTGTTTCATATGCTTCAGCAGTGTTTATTTTAGTCCACGAAAAGGTGATTGTTACAAATGAAGACATGAAAAACTGGAGGAAACAGAACTGGTTTTTAAGCATGTGGCACTGGTTATTTAGGAAATCCCTGATTTCCTAAATTGTTGCTGATGTGTAGTCTCAAAGAAAGACCCTTTGCTCAGGCCATACACCTGATGCTGTGTGTACACTCAGAGCAACTGTCCTTTTCTTGCAATGCCCTGGCTGGTGCCCTTGCCCATGCAACACAGAGCCCAGATTTCATGCACTGATAGCTGAGACTCAAAATTCCCTCTGCTCATGCACAGCTAAAGCAGTGTTTTTTGACCACATTGGTCACACACTGACTGCACAGTCAGAGATGCTGCTCTGGCCTAAACCAACTGTTGGCCAACTGTCAGTGGGTTGTGCCTCTTCAAATAGCCCATTCACAACCTACACCTGATGGACCAGTGGCTTAAGAGAGACCTGCCATCTAAATCCATGGTCTAGAAACCCAAGGTATTTCCTATTGGGTGATTTGCAAAACGTAAAGGCTTTATGTCTTTAATGATCAGATACCTGGGCCTTCCTCCAAGCATGGTATCTTGCTAGTATTCTGGGCTAACTATGAGTTTTACCGAACATAGTCTGTTTCACTGTGTTGTTTTGCTGGCACAAAATTATGTCTACATTAACATCCACAAGAGCATATAGGCTTTGTCATGCTGAGCACCACAGAGGATGTCTTTTAGGCAGTTTACTATCTACTGAAATTCATAGCTACACTTAAGACACCTAGATTACTTTCTATATAGTGCACGAGGATATTTAAGCATCAGGATAAGGATTAAAATTCCAGCAAGCCAAGCAAAAAACTATGCTGTTCAAAAGCAAATACAAAGAAGAGAGTCTGGCTCTGAGATTCAGCCCCTGTTCTTAAATTAGATACTTTCTCCTCACCTATAGAGCCATTGTTAGATCTCTCTGAATTCTGGAGTTAGGTGTTCATAGTATTCTTTTCTCACACAAGAGTGTAGCCTTCTTCATTTGCCAGCACAGGCATTAGGGCTTCCTCCCAGAATATGAGAGACCCAAATGCGTTCCCTGCAAATCTTTTGACACATTAGGCCACTAGACTTACAGGTCTAGAAAGCTCTCAGGCTCCTGTATGGCATTTGGAAACTTTAATGGAACCAGGACCTAGGAGAAAGTTAATCATTGTTCTTGGAAAGGGGAGACCTAAAATCCAGACCTGAATCCACTCTTCTGCATTTATAAGGAAAAAAAATCTTTGCGCTTCCTCTGTGAGGCTCACACCCTAACCACTATGCTGTAGAGTATTCAAGGGCTTGCTTTCCCTTTATGATCCAGCAATGGCGAGCAACTCATGCAACAGGTAACTGTCTCAAGCCAGAGGATTCAAGCAGATTCACAGAGTAACCCTGATATTCAGCCATTCCCCAGGGATGTAGAATGGGAAAGCAGAGTCACATAGCTGGTGGACAAAAGCTCTGCCCACTTATTTAGTGTGTCAAAAGGGAAGAGGAAGGAGCACAATTTACACATGCACTGAAGGTGGGGCAGGAGAAGCATATCCAGGCACAGAAGCAAAGGGATGGGGGAAATGAGTTAAGATTACAGCTGCTTCTAACTTAGTGTGGCCTGACACAGGGTGTTCCATGTTGGCATGCAGAGATGCCTCCCTCAGTTAAACACCACGGCCAGTCCCAACAGAGATCCCCATGAAGCAGAGTGAGAAATGCTACAGACTTAAGCGGACTTAGGCATGCTCAAGAACAGACTTCTAGGCACAAAATATTTTACTAGAAAAAACTTCAAATACCTACAGACTTCAACTGGCAGGACAACTTCAACAAGTCAGGACTTAGGAACTTGGTAATTGTACAATCTTAGAAGCTCAGGTTCTTCTGTGGACATACCAGATTTCTTCAGTCTTCGCACCTGTATAAGTATGTCTATCAGCTGCCAGCTCACTTCTGCTGTTTTCCAGATACCTTGCAAAGCACTATCTTCGCAGTTAGCGAAGCATCCAAGTCTCTAGTAGAAGTCTCTTCTGCCTTGAAAAAAACAGAACAACAGCTTCTCCTTTCAAATAGCAGAACCAGCTGCTTTGAGACCAAACCCAAATTTCACAACAGGAGTTACTGACATGTACAGTAACACAATCTGCAAAGCATAGTTGCCACTAACGGCACTGCAATTTTCTCTGGACAGAAACAGCAACTTTGTTCCACATCAGTACTTAGAGGTGACAAAAAAACCTCTGCAGAAGGTTTTTTCTCCTCTGCAGAAATGTTTTTTTTTTTTAGCTGGGTCAGGCAGATGTTGGCATTAGGCTGCAGGGAAAGAGGCTAGAAATAGAGAGGGGCTTGAATATTGTATTTGTATATTCATCCTATATGCAGTATTGGGGATTAAGAAACTTACATTTTGACAAATGCTGCATTTTTCCATCTTTTAAAATAAATATTTTAACCTTTCCATTTTTATTTTTTTCTCATAATTAAAAAAATTTTTTAAAAGTAAACCTATAACCTTATTATTAAAATTTTCACAGCTTAAAATTACACTTTTTCGTGTCCTTATAGTCCATTTCAGATCAACCTCAAATTATTTCCTAGATCTTTCTCTGGAACACAGGCTGGGACAGGCATTATCCCTGCCCTTCTACAGGGTGTGAGAGCACTGAATGACAGGCTCCAGGGCTGCTCATACCAGAGTAATTGAAATGGAGTTAATTGAAACACTGGCAAGTATCAGTGCAGACCCTTAACAACCACTTTTGCAGAACAAAAACCTTTGTGCTTGCTTTAGCTGAGCCAGAATTATCCCCAAGCAAGCAGCTTGAAGTGGCTACAATTTGTACCTCCTTCCTTTTTGTTTTATGTATCGTTGTGTTGATTTCCTGGAGTGGGATACAAACAGTCTGAAGCACAGCAAGAACAAGTCCTGCAGCCTCAGTACCCTAGGAGAAGTGCCTGCCTTGCTGCACATAGTTTGGGGATGCAAATTTCCTCCCCAGCAGCCTGGAAAGAGCTGGGCAACAGGATGTCAGGGGGCTCACATGCTCCCCTCCAAACCTAGCCAACACCTCTCCATGAAGCTGCAAGTCCTGTCCTTGGGTTTCTCCTTGGCTTTCTGGGTTGCTCAACACTCTGGTAGCAGCAGAGGGGACAAGGGGAGCTGGGAAACCAAATTTGACACAGCTCTGAGGGTAGCACAGTGCTCCTTGTCCCCTCTCTTTTCTAAGTCCCTAAAAGAAGGGAAAAGGCCAAGCCTGATCAAGCAGAAGCCTTATACCCACTTGTCCTGACTGTACCCATCAGGGCAGGTGTGAAATAGGATGTAGGCTGCCTGACCTCTGTGCCCGCACTGGAGCCCCGAGAGCTCCAAGCTGGCATCATTTACAATGCCACATAGCAGTGAGAAAACAACCCAACCCTCCCCCCTCAAACACACACATACAGGGGCAGGAGCTGAGCTATTCCCCTGCTGCTTGCACCTCCAGGTTGGGGGGGACACAGTCAAAGCTACCCAGCCCCACTCCTCCCTTACACATCCTCATCCACCCCAGATGGAGCCCTGCCACTCTCCCCAGTGCCTGTTCCTTAGAACAGGTGCAAGCACTAAAAAGGCTCCTAGAGATACCCCAACCCACCTTGCCTCCTCCTACTCCTGTTCCCTACTCTGGGAAACTTTTTCAAGAAAATAATTTCCATCAACAAGCTTCCAAGAGCAGAGACAACCCCAAAAGAGCGTCTCTCAGACAGAAGCCCTCCTTTACCCATCTCTCCTCCCCTTGTCCCTACCATGCATTCAATATCCCAGGGTCACATCTTACACAAACCCCACAGTCCCACCCTCTAAAAGCCCCCTGCCCATCTCAGCAGTGCTGCTCCGCAGAGCTAGCGGGCAGCAGATCGTGGCGGCTGCTGTACATCACCACCCCAGGCGGGTAGTAGACTACCTCCGGCTGGATGGTTGCGTGAGGGCAAGAAGCAGCGATGGGCTGGACAGGCTGGCCAGGCACCAGGGCATGCAGGGCCTGCTCCTCCTGCTCGGGCTTGGTGGTGTTGGTGAAAGGACGCATGGTGGTGAGGGAAGGTGAGGTGATTCTCCAGAGGAGGCTCTTCAGTGAGTTGCGAAACTCCCTGCGCATGAGGCAGTAGAGGATGGGATTGAGGCAGCTGTTGGAGTGTGCCAGGCACACGCTGATGGGGAAGAGGTACACCTGGGAGAGGAAATACTCAGTACTGAAGTTCACCACGTTGAGTTTGATGAGGATGCCCCATGTTGTGAGCGCTTGATTAGGCAGCCAGCACAAGAAGAAAGCCAGCACAACGATGGACACTGACCTAGTCACTTTGGCACGGCGTTTGGAACCGGGGCCACTGCACTTGCTGCCAACATGTTTCTCATTGATGAAGCGTACCAGGAGCAAGTAGCAGAGGCTGATGATTATCAGTGGCACCACAAAGCCCAGCAGCACCTTCTGGATGTGATACATACCCAGCCAGAACTGGGCATTGCTGCCTCGGCCTTCAGGGAACTTGACAAGACAGAGCACATCATCAAAGACAGTGGCAGTGGTGGAAAAAATGGCATGGGGCAGGGAAGCCAGGATAGCCAACAGCCAGATGAGCACACAAAGCCACTTGGCAGAGCAGCAGCCACCCAGTGGGTCACCTCTCTGGTGATTCTTCAAGGCTGTAGACACAGTGTGGTACCGAGCTATACTCATGGCAGTGAGAAAAAAGACACTGGCGTACATATTCATGGCTGTCACATAGGAAACAATCTTACACATTGCCTTACCGAAGAGCCAGTTGAAATCCAGTGCATTCTCCACTGCCCAGAATGGCAATGTCAGCACGAACTGGAAGTCTGTCACTGCCAGGCTGGTCACAAAGAGATTAATGGGGGACTTTCTCCAGCCTTGCTTGATTTTCATTAGGTAGAGCACTAGCAGGTTGCCCACCAGCCCCAGGGCACAAACCACAGAGTACACCAGCGAGATGACAATCCGCACCACATCGGAGCTGTCCCCCTGCACCCCATCAGCTCGCTCCAGGTTGGTGTTCTTGAAGAACTGCAGAAAGGACACATTGCTCCCGTTGCCCATCTGGGAATCCTCCAGGAAATCCGGCGGCACGTTCCACGACTCCCAATCCCCTCCGTCCTTCACGCCGACAGCTGGCGAGCAGTCACGGCTCTCACAAGGGTCCCCCATCCCACACCAGGGAGGGTGGCGGGTCCGGGGAAGGTTTTCTTCAGACCCCCAAGCTGGCAGCGGGAGGCAGTCTCTGGGGGAAGCAGTCTCTCTGGCACGCAGTCTCTGCGGGGACACCGACTGCACCTCCTCGGCCCGGCAGACCGGCACCGATCCTGCCGCTCGCGGCGTTTATATAGGCGCCGGTGGGGCGGGGCATGCGCTGTGAGAGGGGAGCTCTCCCGGGTGCTGAGCGCAGGCGGCCGTGACCCCGCCCACCCGTCCCCGCGGGACCCTCATCGGGTCCGTTCCCTCTGCCCACCGCCGTCCCGTTCCTCCCGTCCGGTCCGCGGGACCAGCACAGGGTCCGTGCCTGTTGCCCGCTGCCGCCCCGTTCCGCCCGCCCTGCCCCGAGGGACCTGCACCGGGTCTGTTCCTGCTGCTCACCGCCGTCCCGTCCCGCTCGGTCGGGCCCGTGTGAACCGCATCGGGTCTGATCCTGCTGCTCACCGCCGCCCCGTTCTGCCCGTCCGACCCCGCGGGACCCGCATCGGGTCCGTTCCCGCTGCTCCCCGCCGCCCTGGCCCTCGCGCCCTGCCCGCCGGGAGCCGTGCGTGCTAACGGAGCGGGCGGCGTGGTTCCGCGGGCACGGTCCGGCTAGTGCCCTGTCCCAGAAAACCCGCCCGTCGAAAGAAGATCCCTTGCCATTTCCGGGCAGTGCTGGGGACGTTGCGCCCGAAACACCCCTGCCTCAGAAACCTCGGCATCAGCCCTAGGCATGCTTGTTTATGCCCAAATAACCACATTCAGAACAGGGATCAACATCTTTCATTCTTTCGGGACATCA
Source organism: Psittacus erithacus (assembly GCA_009867235.2). Classification (NCBI taxonomy): domain Eukaryota; kingdom Metazoa; phylum Chordata; class Aves; order Psittaciformes; family Psittacidae; genus Psittacus; species Psittacus erithacus. The sequence goes on along the minus strand of WYDI02029615.1, from coordinate 4,893 downwards.
GGAGGCGGTGGCTATTCCTAATTTTAAAATGAACGGCAAGGGTAACAAAGCTGTAAAGTTTTGAGAGGCTGGCGACACCGGCGGCGGGCAGAAGCCGCTTCCCCAGGATACAGAAGGGCAGGCGCGAGCCCCGGCAGCACCATGCCCGCCCGCAGGGGGCCCCGGAGCGCCGGCAAGCGGCCGGCGTCTTCCTGGGAAGCCCGGCAGCGACAGCCCGCCGGGTCTCCGTCCTGCGCGGCTCCCGAAACTCGCCTTCCCGCCAAGCTTGCAGCAGGCACAGAAAGCAACAGGCTGGAATAAAAACTGAAGCTTTCCTTCGTCCGTTCTGCTTTTAAACAAATCGACACAAGCGTGCAGTTTGAAAACTAAATAGATTCTAAATGCACCTAAATCAAGCACTGTGAATCAGCCATCTGGGGCAGATTCTTCACTCTGAGGGTGGTGAGACACTGGTACAGGTTGCCAAGAGAAGCTGCGGCTGGCCCATGCCTGGCAGTGTTCAAGGCCAGGTTGGACAGGGCTTGGAGCAACCTGGTCTAGTGGAAGGCGTCCCTGCCCATGACATGGGGTTGGAAGCAGATGATGTGTAAGGTCCCTCCAACCCAATCATTCTGTGATTCTATGATCCAGATTTAACAAACAAATTATTTCTTCATAGTCTTGAAACTAATTAATCTTACTGAAATTCCTCCAAAGGCAACACTGTGTGCGCTGTTTGTTGCCAGCAGCCTGACCATTGCTTCAGTTCATACCTACAGAGATCCTGTGAAAGTATCACCCATATTTTGGGAGAGCTAAAGGGAACAAGAGTAATTAGGAAGTTTTGTACATCATTCATATTGCATACAATGAGGGTACAACTTACTGGAATTAGCAGTAGAGTGCTCTGGGAAGGCTTAGCCTCCAAATTACTTGCTACACTAAATACACTGGTACTAGAACAAAACAAAAAAAGAAAAAATGAAATATGTGCCTTCAAAAGACTGTCTATCGCAGGCCTTGAAAAATGGACTCCTGGCATTTCTTTCCCACTCCCTTCAAATTAGTTTTTTTCTAGCTTCCATATCTCTTAATCACTGACTAGGGTTGCATTCAGGTGGTGCTTCCAATAGCAGGGCTTTAAGTCGCTTCCTTAGCCTGCTGGATGGCAACAGTTTCTCAAATTCCCTTGTCCAAAGTAAAACATCCTTGCAGTGAACCCTGACAACCCTATCACCCCCACCAGTGTTTCATGGTCCCCTGTGAAACAGTACAGGCAGGAGTGAAAGTCAAGGATCCTTCAACACCAGTAGTGCAACAACCATATACACAATCAAAGGGAAACTACCAAGTTTTAATCAGAGCTGCACCACTGCTAAGGTTCTGCAAATGGTATAGGAGGTGAAGTGTTTCCCTGCCCTCAGCCATGCCAGGGGCCTTAGCAGTCATGTCAACACTTTTCCAAAACTAAAGTTAGTAAAATATTTGAAATAGACAAGTTCTTGTTCAGTTTTTTCCCCTCTAATTAGTCCTTCCACTATTGGCTCACAAGAAAAAAATCATCAGTAATTGAGCCTTGCAGAGGCTATGACACATTCACTTGGTAAATCATTAGCAGGATGGATGCTGCAGAAGTGGATTTCTTCCAGATTGAATTCTGCCCTATCTTGATCATACTGCTGTCTACATGCCCAATTTTAAGTATCTCACCAGAAAAATTGCAGAAACCCTGTCTTGCACAATATAATTTCTTCTACCATTTGAATATTTCCCTTCTCAGGAGAACATCTTGTTGATGTGCTGCAGAGGCTGAACAGTAATAAAGACTCAGAAAGGGGAGGGGGATGGAAAGCATGTCTGAAGATATGTTGCTTTCTTTTGTTTGCCACCCAAAGAAAGCAATAGAGTGTGAACTGAGGTACCTCACAGGAACACTGGCAGTGGCTTCTGAACTCGGGTGGCAAGTGTGAAACACTGGTGCAAATTTTTTGCTCATATTCTGACCATCAGACAAATTCCTTTTCAGTCTTGAGTTTGTCTTTCTTTCTTTTTTTTTTTTTTTTATCATTCTTCATCTCAGAGAAGACGTTTTGGAGGAAGGCAAGGGAACCTTCTACACCTAGATGAATAATAAAATGAATACTTACAGTATAATTTATTCATTACACCATCAGAACTCTCCGGTAGCCGGAAAAAAATGTCAAAAAATGTAACCAGCTATTTTCAAAAAGTATTTCAAGATTCATCAGAATACCTAAGGGTCATTATCCTGGAAAATACTGTCTTCTATCTGTTCCTTATTTATTCCACCAGTCCTACCAAAGGCTTGTTGCTTTTGCCTTTCTGGAGTCTTCTATTTATCAAAGTGTTAGTGAAATTTGTGTTACTGACTCAATCTTTTTGAAAACCGAAATAGTTTGTGTTGATGGCATAGGCTTTAGGGATGTATTCTGCTGGTAACGGGGAAATAATGACTAATTTGTTTACTTCGGAAATCTCAAATGAACCTGTAGAGTTCTGTAAGAGGCTTTTGGGAGTTTATATAGTACTACACTGAAATAATCCATGGGGCTAAGGCTGCTAGTTTGCCTTCAGAGAGCATCAATCCACACAGTAAGCTTGAAAAGCTTGCATCAGTTCAGACCACCAACAGAAACTGCCCATTGATTTCGACTATACTGTATCAGAGATAAAAGTGTCCCTCCAGGTATTTCTCAGATAGCCTTTAAAGTGTTTCAGATAAATATGACAAATAAACATTTGCTGAAAATGATAATTCACCTAGAATTTATCCTGAAGGATCTCTTATCATTTTTCACTTCCTTTACGGACCTCATACACAGATGAAAGATTGATTATGATTACAATAGCGACTGAACCAGCTATATGCTGTTCTGAAATGTTTTGGCAAATGAAATGGGGTTCTGTTTTCAATACGAAAGTAATTTTTGTAGCTCAGAGCAGGTATTTGAAATACTGACTATCACTATTTTAAGTACATGTTGTGGTTTAAGCCAAGCTGTAACTCAGAACCATGCAGCCGCTCTCTCACTCCCTTCCTTCCTCTCACCCCTCCTCCCGGAGGGATGCGGAGGAGAATCGAAAGAATGTAACTCCTATGGATTGAGATATGAACAGTCCAGTAACTAAGGTATAACACAAACCACTGCTGCTACCGCCAATAATAATAATAATGATAAGGGAAATAACAAGGGAAGAGAATACAACCACTCATCACCCACCGACCGATACCCAGTCCAACTGAGCAGTAATCTAACCCTTCCAGGTAACTGCCCCCAGTTTATGTAGTGGGCATGATGTGCTGTGGTATGGAATACCTCCTTGGTCAGTTTGGGTCAGTGTCCTGTCTCTGCTTCCTCCTGGCTTCCCCTGCCCCTTGGCAGAGCATGAGACTCAGAAAGCCCTTGGTCAGAGTAAACATTACTGAGCAGCAACTGAAAACACTGGTGTTACCAGCGCTGTTCCCAGGCCGAAACACAAAAACACAGCACTGCACCAGCTACTAAGAAGGAGAAAAAAATGACTGCTACTGCTGAACCCAGGACAGTATCCACCCCTTATTCCATACCATTCACGTCATGCTCAGATCCCACATTTTCAATATACCATCACACTTATCTCATATATATACATATATGTATACATCCACAGAGAGAGACAGAAAGACATCATTCCTTAGTGCATGGACCAATCCCTATAAAGCTGATGAGTCCATCTGGTCCATGATGTTGGGCTCCATCTCTTGTAACAGCCTTTCAGAGCAGGAGAGGCTGTGTGCAGTGTTGTATCGTTGCCTGCTGATGCTGATCGTTCCTTTACTGCAGAACTCCTCTGGTTTCATCAAAGTTCATTCTTTGTTGGGATGATGGTCGGAGGGAAGTCAGGGCCAGTCGCTGGGGACCTGAAGACATCTAGTTGGTGGGCTATAAAACTGCTACATAGCAGGCAACAGCATACAATTGATTTCATTGGCTGCTTTCCCCTAAAATCAAATCCCCTTGAGGTACACATTGGACTTCCCCATCTTCCCTGATTACCCACCAAGTACATCCGGGCCCCTGAGCAAAAGCAATCCCATGAGTGGGTTTGCCTTTAGCTGAAGCAGGAATAACCCAGACTGTCTTCCCCAGCAAATTCTTTATGTGCAGCATAGGAACTTTGTTCCCTTCTACAGTATGTAGAAGTTCTGACTGGGGTGGGCCATCCCTGTTGGCAGATCCTCTGGTGTTGACCAACCAGGTGGCTTATGGCAAATGTGTATCCCAATGTTTGAAAGTCCCACCACCCATTGCTCTCAGTGTAGTTTTTAACAGCCCATTGTACCGTTCGATTTTCCCAGAGGCTGGTGCATGGTAGGTGATGTGATATACCCGCTCAATGCCATGCTGTTTGGCCCAAGTGTCTACAAGGTTGTTCCGAAAATGAGTCCTATTGTCTGACTCAGTTCTCTCTGTGGTGCCATGTTGCCACAAAATCTGTTTCTCAAGGCCCAGCATAGTGTTCCGGGCAGTGGCGTGGGGCACAGCATATGTTATCTGGTGGTTGCTTCCACCATGGTAAGCACATGACATTTGCCTTGGAGGGTTGGCGGGAGTGTGATATAATCAATCTGCCAGGCCTCCCCATAGTTGTACTTCATCCATCATCCTCCATACCAAAGAGGCTTTCACCATTTAGTTTGCTTAATCGCAGTGCATGTTTCACACTCATGAATAACCTGGGCAATAGCGTCTATTGTTAAGTCCACCCCTTGATCACGAGCCCATCTGTATGTTGCATCTCTGCCCTGATGGCCTGAAGCATCATGGGCTTACCGGGCCAAAAATAATTCACCCTTACGTTGCCAATCTAAGTCCATCTGAGCCACTTCAATCTTAGCAGCTTTATCCACTT
>WYDI02029613.1:46880-114610 GCA_009867235.2 Psittacus erithacus | reverse complement strand
CCAGTTCCAACCCCCTGCCATGGGCAGGGACACCTTCCACTAGACCAGGTTGCTCAAAGCCCCATCCAACCTGGCCTGGAACAATGCCAGAGATGGGGCAGCCACAGCTTTTCTGGGCAACCTCTGTCAGTGCCTCAAAACCCTTACAGGGAAGAGCCTCTTCCTAATATTTAATGCAAACCCACTCTTCCAGTTTAAAGTCCTTGCCCTATGAGTGCATGCCCCTGTAAAAAGTCCCTCTCCAGACTTCTTGTAGGGCCCTTTAGGTTACTGGGAGGTTGTTATGAGGTCTCCCTGGAGCCTTCTTTTCTCCAGGCTGAACAACCCCAACTCTCTCAGCCCTTCTCCACAGGAGAGGTGCTCCAGCTCTCGGAGCATCTTCGTGGCCCTCCTCTGGACTTGCTCCAACAGGCCTACATCCTTCTTATGTTGGTGGTCCCAGAGCTGAATACAGTACTTTCCCAAGGTGGGGTGTCTCATGAGATGCTCAGATCTTCCACATGCAATGGTGGACTTGCATGAACTTCCTCTAATTCTGCTGTCCTGCTTTCAAATGAGCCTAGTCATCAGACTTTTTGTCAGAGCTTTGCTGATACCTCCTCACTATTTTAGAGTGTGTACCTGAAGGTTATAGAAAGGTAAAGGTTCATTTAGGGCATTGTTTTCTGTTTCTTTCCTCCTACACCCTCTTAAACACAGGTTCACCTCTGCCAGAAGTCCATCTAGATGCGTATTTTGTTGCCAGCAGGTATCAGTACTGGATGTACTGGTAAAGGGTGTGGGAACATGACCTACAGCCCTGAACCGCCTCCAGTCTGTGGTATCTTTGTCTTTAACAGTCATCACGTATTATGCTAATTTTATTCTCTGTTTTAAACTTGCTAATGTTCTCCTGGAAAATGCTGGCAAGGATACTCAGAGAATGAGGCTCACCCTCCTCTGAAACTCTTGGTAGGGCTCTGTTTACAAGGACTTACTTCAAGGCTTGAACTTTTCTCATCCTCCTTCTCTTTTTCTGCAGTCAGTCATAGATGACATTTTCACTGACTCTAGGGCCTGCTTTACCCCACCGTGTGCCTACATCTAATTAATCTCCTCTTCGCTTTGCTCTGCCACATCACATGAAACTTTCCAGGTACCTTCCAAACTGCTGTAAGAGTATAAGCAGTCACTCAGCGTACACTGTCCTCCTTGATGGATGGACAAAAACCCTTCGGTCCTGGCCCAGTCATTTCATTAAAATGTTGCTCCAGGTAAAAATGATTCAACCAAGTTTGACAGAGGTCTCACAGCTTGCTTTCCACAGAAAGCCAAACTGGCTGGTTTAATCACACTTTCTATCTTGCACCTGCTTTCTCCAAGAAATCTGCAGATATTCCAACACCAAAGGCAATAGGATGTCCTAAGCAGAAAAGGAACAGACTGATAATGTTACTGAGATGCTATTGTTCTGGGTAATGAAGATCTTCCAAAATAAACCCAACAAGCTAACCCAAACATGAAAATAATTGAATGCCAGAACTTCCTTAGGAGTGTGTATTTCAGTTAGTTGAGGTGAAAAGGGCATGGTTATTGAAATGTTGAAGGCTAAAAACATCCAGAAATACAATTCTCCCATTTATTTGCCGTAATCTAAAAAACAGATTAAATAAATTCTCCTTTGAAGTCTGGACAGTTATTTTCTGCCAACTCCACGGTCGTACACTAAAGAAACATTGTACACTAAAGAAATATTCAATGGCCCTTATTACCTAGAAACCAGCAAAGGCTCAAAAAAAAGAAAAAAAAAAAAAAGAAAATGGATTACAGGGAATGCTAAAAAAGGTATCTAATCAGGAAACAGCATCGTTTCAAATGCTTTCAAGCCAAAAAATATTGTAACAGGGAAGAAAAGCTGCAGATTCTGATTGGATTTGTGGATTATCCTCCTATTTACTGAAAGAATGGCTTCTAAATCTTTATTTTTCTCTAAATATATACATTTGAGGAGTCAGACTATTGTCTTCACCATGTATTAAGCTAATACATTAGCTGATTTATCTAAATGAACAAGAGACATTTGTAAGCCCACTTTTTTCAAATATGTAAATCTGACTTGTTCCTTCAATATTAGCATTATGACAGCCTCAGACTATTATGATTTACCTACCTAGCAGGCACACTGTGTTCTTCACTATGCAATTACCCATTCTGACTATGTAAATTTATCTTTGTACTAGTGAATGTGGATTTAGCTTTCTATAGCTGACAGTGTAGCTCCACTGAGGCATTCATCCTTCCTTCCTCCACAGTTTTTTCAAAGGAAAAAGTAGTCACTATTTGCATTATTATCACAAGATTATGGGTAACTGGGATGTTAATTTTAAAAATTACACTGCAGATCTGAGTGGTGAAAGAAAGCAAGAAAGCAGCTGTAGGAAGGCTGCACAGAGCCCACTATGCACTAGCAAGCATTGCATCATTGGCTTCATCATCAGAGGACTCTATTTGGATGGTCAAACTCTTGAGCACAGCCATCCATTAGTGCTTGGGAAGATTAGACAGACAGATGGCTCCTACAGAGAGAAGAGTTAGAAAGATGAAGGGAGGGATATTTTTGCCAGACAAATGTTGCCAAATTTCGCAGGGCACAAGAGATGCCCTGAGGTCTAGATCAAAAGCTAGTCCCCCAGGATTTTCTGGAAGAAAATAGTTCCTCAGTTCAGCCAAGTACTTGACCAGAGGAGTAATTGGAGACACAAAAATTTTCCTTTTGAATTAAGGATGCACTTGTGTCCTTGATGACTTAGTTACTGTATCAGGCCACTGAACTAGCTAGAGAAATATCCAGCAAGAACTGCGTGTGGACATGAAGGGCTCCTGACTCCCACGTGCTAGCAATGCATGGGAGAAATTGCAAGACTGGCCATTGTGGCCTTCTCTTAGAATCATAGAATCATAGAATGATTAGGATTGAAAAGACCTCAAGATCATCTAGTTCCAACCCCCGAGCCATGGGCAGGGTCCCCTCACACTAGAACATGCTGCCCAAGGCTCTGTCCAACCTGGCCTTGAACACTGCCAGGGATGGAGCATTTGCCGCTTCTTTGGGCAACCTGTTCCAGTGCCTCACCACCCTCACAGTAAGGAACTTCTTCATTAAATCTAACCTGAACTTCCCCCATTTAAGTTTAAACCCATTCCCCCTTGTCCTGTTGCTACAGTCCCTGATAAAGAGTCCCTCTCCAGCATCCTTGTAGGCCCCCTTCAGATACTGGAAGGCAAAAGCACTTTTTTAGTAAAACCCCAAAAGATAAGAGTGAATGAAGTATCTATGCAATGCCAGTGACTTACAAATACACTCAGAAGGCCTCTGTTGGCTTTTTCTCACTTTCTGGAGGTTTCAATGACTTAAGATTCAAGAGTTGTGGGAGGTGAAGTACGTTGTTGAAAATGACATCAATGTATTGTTCACAGAAACTGAGAAACTGTTAACCATAAAGAACTTCACAATTAAAAGTGACACTACTGAGAGCAGATTACACCCAAATATTTGAACACATGATTGATGGCTGCAGGCACAAAGAAACGGGACACTGTGAAAGTGAAGATAAATAAAAGGACATAACAACCTAAACACGTATGCTGCAGACTCTCTCACAATATCTTTGGAAAAATGTATGTGGTTTTTCAGCTTCTTCTCTGAGAGTTATTTGGCTAAAGCTTGTGCTGCGGAGTGTGGAGGTCTTCACAGCTTCTTCTTGCTGCCCTCAATGCACCCACCTCTCCTACTGCGCACAGGAGTCCTCTGCTGCAGAGAATAATGGTTTGATTTTTTTCAGCAGAGACCTGAGAAAGAAGATGACTCAATACCCTGCCCTAGATTTCAGCAGGGTCTATAGCTGTGACTAAAGCATCAATGCTAGTTTGGTCTCTTATGTCCCGGAGACTTCCAGCACTCAGTTCCATTAGAGGAAACTTTGAAAAGGTCTCTTGGCTATAGAAAATTTTTTTCGGCCTGTCTCCAAATGGATGTCAGGAAACAGAGCCCTAAATGATGAGCATAAACCCGAGCTTTTGACGTCTGTAAATAAAAGGGGAAAGAACTGTGGGAATGGTGATTACTTTGAAATCTCACTGAAACCACAGGGAGCTGCAAGTATTTACAGCACCACTGGCAATGAAGTAACTAGGTGCCAGAACAGTGATTTAGCTGAAAAATAAGATAGCTAGTAGCTAGGTTCTGGGTTTATTCTCCCAGGTGGTGCCAGGTCAATTTATTCCATTTGAAGTCAAATAGTGATTTCCCTACTTCCCTGCACCATTCCAGCTTGGCAGAACTGAAAACCAAGAGCGTCCTTTTTACTTTTCTTTTATAAAATAATAGAGATATCCCAAATGAAAGCTGCTTCCAAATACTGCTAAGGTATATCCACATTTCATTGGTCAAGTAACATGGGGAAAATAGTTGAAACAGGACCAGGATAGCTGGAGTTGGAGAGAAATGCAGCTAGATCTGGAGCAATGTCAACCTGGGAAGGCTTCAAGTCTGAGAGGCTCATGTGAGCTCATCTGTCTTTCACTGCATTTACAACCCTATAGGAAAAGGACATGTGAAGGAGAAAAACTTTTGAAGTGAAAAAAACCCCAAAGCAAAAAAACCTCATGCTGCCATGTAGTCACTCTCTTATCTATTCAAGCTCTTACACAGTGCCCGCAACATAACCTCCAAGTGCCTGTCAATCACCTATGCACTTATCTTCACACTGTCTCTGTGGGAGTACGAAAGAAATCTTATCTCCACCATATAGATGAGCAGCTGAAGCAGAGAAATTAAAGGCTTGATCTAGATACCCAAACATAAGCTTCCAGTGCCATCTAAGATGACCTGAGGCATGCAAGACATACACAAGGCTGGCAGGGGGACACATGACCTGAGGGAGATGCATGGTCTTCTGGAGGCTAGGCATGCTGCAGAGGGAGATGAGTGTCTAGGTTTAGGCAATTGAACTGAATCCTGCAGCCAAGGCATTTGTGGCAAAGCAGGGAGCTGAAGCCTACAAACTGCCTTGCTAGCACCCTAAATACACAACTTACACATCTGCAAAGAGGGGCACAACCTTTTTGTCACATTTTGAGCATGTCTGTTTTATTACTGAAGCAAAGTTTCATTTGCTTGAGACCTCCAAAATAACTACTGCTGTCAGCAGCCTGTGTATTGTCTTTTTCCTGGCTGATTATGAACACACATCCACATAATCTTTTGGTCTCTATCAAGAAGATCTCACCCATGGAATACAGAGTTGTTATCTGTCAAACTCAATAGAAACACTTAGAATGTAACACAAGGAGCCAGAGTAAGTTTCAGAGTGGCCTTCCTCCACCCCTTCCACAAGTCCAGACCTGATGCTGAATGGTGAATCTACCTCCCTGTGACACTATTTACAGAGAGACGCTTTCATTTCAGATCATGGCAAAACCCTGATGACAATTTAAGAGCTTATACTGAGCTTACCAAGAAGAATGAAAGGATGGTCAAGGTCATCACCCTCATAGGAGCGCTATCAGTCTTGACATGTACAGTAAATGAGGTTCTCAAACAGCTGCCAAATCAGAAATAACCTGTATGCAGAGAAGCTGTGCTGGCCTTGCTGCAGACTGTTATTTTGGTGCATTAGGCTGAGGACAGATTTGCAAAGCTATTCGAGCAATTCGGACATTTGGTTCCTCTTTGAAATAGCTCAGTGAAAGAGGCAGTGGCGAAGGACCAGCCTGGCAGCTCTGCTTCCTAGAACAGCTTCCTGCAGTGTAATCTATAGCCATGGAAGCATCTCTTCTCTCTTATTTGCCCCTGTTGGTTTGGGCTATGTGCACATGCCTTGCAGGTCCACATCCCAGCTGCTACCCAGAAAAACAGGTTTTAACCAAACAAACCCCAGGGACAAGGCTAGTTTCAATCATCCCTTCTGGCCTCTCTCTGAAGATAAAAGACACACATCAAACACTATTCTTTCCCCTGCCACAACAGGTAGCTTCCATTGTATTCACAGCTGCAACAGTGAGCAGAATTTGATGAATGTCTTAATTTACTTAAACCTCCGAAGTACTTGAAAGAGTAGAATTATTTTTGTTAGTATTTTTTAACACATGAAATCTGATTAGAATAATCCCGCAAGGCAGAGAGTGATAAGTAAGTAGAGTAGGTGAAAAAAGGTAATTTTAAAGGAGGAAATTGATTTCCTTCCATTCCTCCAAATTTGAATAATAAACTTGCACAAAGAACTTCTTTACAAGAAACTCCCAGAGAAGCAACAAACTGTGATTAAAACACTTCAATAAATCATTTCTCAGAGCTCCTTACAAAAATGGGTAGACTGTGATAGAGTAAAAAGTTTCAGACATTCACACTTGGAATTCAGTGGCAAACATTTTCATAGCGAAGCAGAGAAATTTGAAAAACACTTGAAATGAGCCATTGTCATGCAAGAAACTGAGGCTATAGGAATCGCAGTGCTTCATCCACTTTTGCAACTGAGGTGTTACAAACCAAAAAGAAGTATGACCAACAGGCATCTTTCATAGAATCACAGAATGGTTAGGGTTGGAAATGACCTTAAGATTCTACACCTCTGTTTTCTTGAGTAAAAAAATTGGATAATTCTCTCCTTTATTTGGAAACTACTTTGAGCTCTTTGGCACAAAAGCAGATCTTGCTTTGACTTCACAGAAAGACATGATGATTTCCAGTTTTCAAATCAGGCACCATTTCGAACAAATTATCCTTTATTCATCAAAATCCTAAAACATTTATACCTGAGAAAACTCATTGAAAATTCATATTTTGATGCCTCAGAGGGGAATTGATTTCCTATATATGTAGTGGTATGAGCATGCACGCATTCACTGGACATGATCCAAACGACTGAGCACATGGTCTCAGGTATGCTGGGGTAAACACACTCGTCTCAGTTTTATGACTATATGAACATCAACAGGTTTACTCTAGATATAATTCAGCGGCAAAACCATCAGAAACTGAAATAACCTTCAATACCACAGAAATTGTACCAGTCCTTCCACTGTTGCCTTGCTATATGATGCTTTACAGTGATGCCTTTGCCACTAAAAGAAACATTTTCTGCTGAGTCATACCCAGTGCATCTCCAAGCAAGAGTTAGGCCCACAGCTCTCATTAAGTTTTTGGTCATGTCTGGATGGCACAAGACACCCTGGAGAGAGAAAGACACAGTGCATGGCACCATACAAGGGCTGTAAAGCATTACTGAAGCACTGTGAATGCTAGACAGACTGCCCAGCAATCCACTCAGATGGTTTCTGGTACCCAACCTAGCACTGAAAAAGAGGTATTTCTTCACAGCCTAAGGGGACGTATTCCCAGTGGTCAGATGGCTTGCTAAGCTACCATCTCTGTTACTGGTTTCTCCTAGCTGTCCCTAGGAGTGGCACCTATAGGAGCTGAATGCTAAGTTAAATGGACCCACAAAGATCACTCTTATGTTCATCTCAGTAAGAGCAAGGTGATGTACCGAGTGCCCAACACCTCTGAAAGCAAGACTTTCAACTGTCTAAAAATCCATGCCCAATTTTGTCACTGCAAATCATTTTCTTGCAAGGCCTGACTGTTCAGCTCCCAGGGGCATCAGAACCTTACAAGTGCTTCTTTTCAGAGCACTGCTGCAACTGTGAGCTTCTCAGGAGCTGATTCCAATTCTTCACCTGCCATCTTGTGAGGCTGACATCATAAAGAGCCCCAGCTCCTTGGGTGGCTGAAAAAGAGATATCTTTGAAGCCCTGAGCAACTGCATTTGACATATGGTATTAAGTTGTGCAAGGGAAGATGGCTGGCACAGTACGACTCTCCTGTGGTTCTTTTGCCTGCTCCCATTATCCTCAATGAAGATTGCTGGGGACGTAAATGCTGAGGAGCCAGAAAAGAGGTGAAATGGGAAAACAGAGAGAGAAGCAAGCCCTGCCTACACAGCACGCAGCTTTTAAAGCAGACTGATTTGCTTGGACACAAGATACTACACAAACAAGTTGTGCTTCTGCTGATGCACCAGTTCTCTGAATAATCACAGTGATACAAAATAAAGCTTGTGATTAAAGCAAAGAATTAGGATCAGGAGGAACAGAAGGTCTAATCCAGTCTCCACATATGACCTTGTCGCATCACTCCTCTATACTCAGTTTCCTTAACTATGTGACGAAGCTTCCCAGCATGAGTGGAAAATTATCTGAGAGCGTGGGAGAGGCCAAGAGCAACTCACAGGTAAGTGATAATAAGCTCTTTTAGGGGCCCACACCATTAGCATCTGCAGCCTCAGCTAAGTTTATTCCTCCCACTGCCAATGATCTAGATGACCCAGACACCCTGGCAAAAGCTCTCTATCTACCAGACATGTGAGAGCTACAGGCTGGGCCCTGTGTTATGCTGACAGTATTTATGTGATGCTCCCATCAGAGATTAAAGTAACAGAGCACCTCTCTGACCTAGCCTGCCGTCAAAACCTGGTGTTCAGCATGAACTCTTGCTCCTCCTCCTAGTCCAACACTGGCAGTTATCACCAGACCACCCTGCTTCTGATTTTACCTCAAGTATTTCTAGATTCCTTCCCTTTGCTCTGTTCCCTTCCTGCTCACCACAGCGTATTGGTGCTGTAGGTAGTAAATGTAAATCATAAAGCAAGTGACAGGGTTTAAACTGGAAACAGTCTGAAGTGCAGTAGGACCACTAATATCACAACAGGGTTAACCAAGCTGCAGTCTGCTTTTAGAGATGTTTTACAGATCTTTTCCCCCTAAACAAAAGCTCATAGACGTGACTTCTGCAGCAATCCTCCACTTTCTCCTGTCAGAGACACTATGTCTGCCTTTGGGTTCAATGTTTGCAAGGGCAGAGCACCACGCTGCATTTGAGGACTGCAAAAAGGAGGAAGAAGGGAAGTCCCTATGCAAGGTCTCCAAGTTTTTTCCACATTAAGCCAGAAAAAGGGGATGTCAGCTCCCAGACAAGTCTACCAGCTGAGAAGCATTGGATAGCAGCATCATTTTAGATGCCTTCCTACCATACCAGGTGTCTATGGGACACTGTCATGGTTTAGACCCAGTCAGATACTCAGCACCATGCAGCTGTTCCCTCACCCCCTGCCTCCTTCTTCCCCTCCCCAGGGTGGTATGGGGATAAGAACTGAAAGAACATACATCCATAGACATCCTCTGTGGACAAGATCCTGCTAAGCCTCAGCGCAGATACAGACAGAGAAGTAGGAGCTAAGAAGGACATGGAGTACCACTCAAGACAGCAGAGCCAGTGTTGTTCAGCTACAGCTCCTACAGCATGCCGGGAGAGGCAATGAGGAAAAAGGAAGGCTTTTGCCCAGCCAAATGCCCACAGTGACAGTAAGAGGCACGATAAGATGGAAGGTGTTTTAGACAAGCCAGTATAATAGCTGTAAGACTTTTTCCTCTAAAAACTAGGAAGACAACAACTGACATAATGGATCCCAACTGCAGCTGGTTGCACACCTACACAGCACTCATCTCCTGAGCTGGCTGGATCCCTGCCAAAGGTCCTTCCTCCACCCAGAGCTTGCTCTGCCCTATTGGAAAGCAAGGGCCTCACTGCAGCTATCTACTTGACATGGGAACATGGGCAGTACAGAAGAGAGTGGGCTGCAGGAAACAGATGGTATCCCCCAACTGCAGTTGGTGCCTTCTTGGCACTAAGTACAGTTCAAAACCCAAAACCCGCTAGCTGCCCCAGCTCCACCAACAGCGGTTATCCAGTGTCAGGAGGAAAGGGGAACCCTCTGCAGTTCACATAAATTAACTTAGAGCAATATGGGACAATGTGGTGACCCCTCAACCCACCAGGATTAGGGAAACAAATCACTTTAAAAGGCACACAATCATGTCACAAGTGCATGGGCTTTGAATACTTTATCAGGAATACCGAGAACTGCCCTTCTCAACACCTGCTTGCTTTGGAGAGAGTCCTGCTGAGGGAAGCAATAGCCAGGCACAGCCACTGCACTTGTGGGTATGTCAGAACTAGGCTATATCTTGTTCTTAATATCATTTTGCACATACCTAGAAAGTTGGACACTATCTTTCTTGGTGGCTTCTCACCTAATGGCCTTGTTCAAAATCCCTGAGGCTCTATTTTCCTTTCTTCTATTTAATGCTTACAATGATCTATCTAGTGATGGCAGAGAAAAGGCTATGCAGGAGATTCATGCTGATTTCTGTCTCAGAGCCTTTAGAGAGAAGCAGACAATCTTTGTCCAGCTGCAGTAATTCCTCTGCAGTGCTCCAGCCAGGCAGCAACCAGGAGTCTGTAACGTGTGCGTGTGTGCATGCAACTCCAAACTGCTGTTATCAATAATGCATTTAATCCTCAGCCTTCAGAGGAGCTGACCAAGGAAGCTTCTCATAAACAGAAGCCAATCCTTCAGTCTTCTCAGGAGGAAAGTGGTGAGGAAATAGGAAGACTCACCATTGTCATGCCACATCTTATTTATGTCAAAAGGGTGCTCAAATTTCAGAAAGCTTTTAGAGTGGGGCTAGCACCTAGGTATGTATTTGGGGGATTAGACAGCACATTGTGAATAGTAAAATACTTTCAACTTTCTGGGATTCATCTGACTTATAGAATAGAACTGAAGGAAAGGCTAGTGTTGCTTCCAAAGCATAACTCCTCTGCACCTCGGATGACATCGGCTATGTCAGAGATGGCAGGACTCCCTCATTCTGCCTCCTTCTCACCTGCAGCAGTCTCCAGCTCTGGGACCCCAACATAACGACATGGACCTGTCTAGAGGAGGCCATGAAGATGCTCAGAATGCTGAAGCACCTTTCCTATGGAGAAAGACTGAGAGAGTTAGGTTGTTCAGCAAGGAGAAGGATACTGGAAGACCTTACACTAGCCTTCCAGTACGTAAACAAGCTGACAAGAAAGCTGGCAAGATACTTTTTACAAGGCATGTAGCAATAACACAAGGGGGAATGTCTTTAAACTAAAAAATGTCAGACTGAAATCAGATATTAGGCAGTTCTTCCCTGTGAGGGTGGC
This sequence comes from Psittacus erithacus, assembly GCA_009867235.2. NCBI lineage: Eukaryota > Metazoa > Chordata > Aves > Psittaciformes > Psittacidae > Psittacus > Psittacus erithacus. The sequence continues at coordinate 103,539 of WYDI02029613.1, read as the reverse complement.
AAGGCCCTGGCACAGGTTGCCCAGAGAATTTGTGGCTGCCCCATCCCTGGCAGTGTTCAAGGCCAGGCTGGACAGGGCTTTGAACAACCTGGTCTAGTGGAAGGTATCCCTGCCCATGGCAGGGGGTTGGAACTAGATGATCTTAAGGTCCCTTCCAACCCAAACCATTCTGTGATTCTTGATGGCTGGGATGTTAAACCACCAAACTAACTTGTGACTTGCATGTGCATACAAGGAATATATTGATTTCAGAGAGGGACAATTAATTTAATGTTGTTTAAAAGTTTCAGGGCTTGCCAGACTTCTCCATGGAAAAGCAATCACCTCCACACAACAAAAGATGCAATCTGGAGTTCATCAGCAGGGAAGAAGGTCCCCTTTTTGATTAAGCAAAATCTGCAGGGGATGCCACAGGCATAAGTCTATATAGTGTCCACCCACCAAGACATATCTTTTGGTCTGTCTGTGTTGTCTGAAACACACTGATGCGAGATTAATAAAGAATGATTACGGAAAAGGAAAAAGGATGACAGCAACAAGGCAAGTAGCAGAAGCTGTTGGAAGGTGGAACTAAAGAACAGCAAAACTGCACACAAGTGAAATTAGTCACCAGAGTAAAAGATCAAACATGTAATCTAACTGCAGGTAGAAAGGCAACGATACACCATAAAGGAACTAATGAGTACCACTCCAACCATGATTACTTGGTTTTCTAGTCCTATAAGTCTACAGATGACTGCTGGTGCTGCAGAGATTAGAAAGCTTGGAAAATAGTGGCTATGCAGGCTCTAAACAATCCCATCTGGGCTCAGCCTCCAGCAAAGTAAGGATTTCCTCCTCCACAACACAGAAGAGGCCATGAATTTACTATGGAATTCTCAAAATCTCCTGTTTTCTCATAATCCTGCATCAGTTACTATGCCCTTTACTCCCAGTCCCTGTACCATCTTGTGAGGCAGGCAGGCATTAGCCATGGGCAGGTTGGTCACATATCCATTTCTCCTGTGAAGAGGTCCTGGGCCTACAGAGCAATCAGAACCACCAAAATGGCTCCCAAGCACCAGTGAGCTTTGTGTGCACATTTGAGCTTAAGTTATTGTTAATGTGTAAAGCAACCTGCTCGGCATAGGGTCTATGATGTTGGTTAAAATGACCCACTATGCAGAGGGTTTCAGATGTTTATTAAACCAACCTGCTCTGCAGAGGAACCAGGTTAAAATAAAGCCTTTATTGTAATGATGATGCCAAGGATCCCTAAAGAACCTGCCTGTCCCAGTGATGTTGGGTGGCTGCATCTCAAAACTCCATGGGCTCCATCCTAGAGCCTCTTGTACTGCTCCAGAGAAAAAAAAACCTAACAGGAAAACAAAAAAAACACCTTGCAGCAGATACACTTTCATTGAAAATGTAGAAGTTGAATAATATAATTAAATGCCCCAGTAATAAACAACCAGCAGATCTGAAACACTCAGATGTTTTCCCTCGAGGCTGACATTTCCAGCCTTTCAGGAGAGCCAGGCATATTTTTAAAACCAAGTCAGCCTCAGCATCAGCAGACACAGCAGGTGGGGAAGGATGGGCTCTGCCTTCAATGCACACTGCTTTTCTGCTGCCCTCTAACCCACAGTCACAAGGCCAGAACTGGGCTCAGACTCAGCCAGCAAGTACAGAAGACAGACCTTGCATAGCCTTTTTGGTGCACCTCCTATATACCATGAGATCAGACACAAGGACCAGGCATGGTTCAGGAGACCCTGGAGTGGGTCCAAAGCCATGTCCTGCCTGCCTGCTCTGCTGCCAGGATGCCTCTGGGCATAGCTGCTGGCGAGGTGCCCCTATGCTCCTCCCTGCTTGCGCACAGATTGCAGGCTCCTTGGCACAAGCACCCCAGCCATCCCACGCGCTCTGCAGAGCTAAGCACGCTGTCAGCATGCAACACATCACAGCAGTGACTGGCTGCCAGTAGTACAAACAGATCCATTCCACCACACTCAGATGAATTCACAGCAAGAGAAGTTGGGTAGGTTTGGAGTTTTCCTTGCAGTAAGGAGTGGCTTTTTCAGAAAAGATGCCAGAAGAGGCAACTCAAAGTGGGTGGTAATCCCCAGGGGCTGCATCCCTGCTGCAGGGAAGACCAGGGAGCACAGATTTAGCAAAGCATTAAGGAGCAATTTCAGCAATTTGCTGAACTAGAGCTTGTATAAGCACATTTCAGGCCAGGTTCATAACTCCCACCAAGCACATTTACTCCACCAATTTCACAAGTGTCCTGTGAGGCACCACGCTCTGTAACTATAGATCCATAAACCAGCCCTGTATCTTTGGGCTCATGGTAAAAAAAAAAAAATAAATAAAAAAATAAAAAAATAAATAAATAAATAAAAGCTATGGGACCTGAACTGAGTTCCTGTAATTCAGAGACTTCAAGAAAATTATTTTTGCTTTGCAGGTGCTTAGTCAAGACAGTACCCTTTCACAGCAAAGCAGGGATGGTTCAGGCTCCCATCCAGGCTTTTCCACTACAGTTCACTACATTCTCCACTGATTCAGCTAGTCTGGCTTGAAATTGCCTAGGTACTTCGAGCCCCTTTTTCTTCTCCTGGAAAGCCACATTACAGTTCAACAAAGTTTCCCATTTTTAAAGTTTTCTACCACTTGGCTCCCAGTGATAATTATATGCACAGTCAATATGGTTTTTTCTTGGGTTTCTCAGCCTATGGCTGTCCTATCTCCTGCTTTCACCTCCAGAGCCATTAGTCACTGTTTGGCAAAGGCACATTATTCACTAGTTTTATCCATTCTATATTTGAGTTTGGTGTTATCAGAAATGAGATCTGAATCACTTAAATAATATACACCTGACCTCAGCCAAACAGGTCTTCACTCAGAACATCCCTCATTTCATATCAGAGTCCTGGACCCAAGAAGAACAGTATTTGTCCTCCCTTCACTACAAAATAAAATGTTAATAATAGTCCCACTGTCACCCTTTGTGTCCTACAGTTTTGTCTAGGTTTCACTTGTGGAAAACAGACAATGGAACTATTTATGGACAAAACAGACACTGAATAAATAGCATTAAAAACAAGCAAAGCAGGCTGGAGAGTTTGAGGAAATGCAAAATATTAGCCCAGGCAGAGGAACTCAGTTACCGGCTGCTCCTGCATCTCTCAGCCAGCAGGATGCAAAGGAAAAGCAATGAAAGGGACTTCTGCTGTGACTGCCTCTCCAGAACATCATGACAGTCAGGTTTTGGTTCTTATTTGCTGGAATGAGTGCTTCACTCATGCAACACTTCTGCTAAGGGCTTCCTTGCACACCAAAATCCAGCTCAAATATTGTATTGCCATTGACCATTCTGCTTTAACCACATCATTTTCCCTAGAGTGGTTAATTCATCACACACGACACACAGGAGAAAATTAGGCAAGCTCTATGCAACGCTACTGCTGCTTAACACCTACTCCAAGGAATTTGCCTTTCTGTTTATCTAAGGTTAGGCCTGTATATTTGGCCTCAAGGAAATCAGCAGAAGAAATGCTGTGCAGAAGATGGAAGCTACAACTGATTCATCTCTGTAGTTTCTGCTCTTCCCTTTCATACAATTTAGAGCAACCCCTCTCCGCTGATGCTTTGTCCTCCCCCACCTTCCAACATTAAGGAAACCATGTGGGACCAAAATGCTCAACCAGAATCTAAACATTCGGTTTGATTTTATTAGGAGCGGTAAAGCAATATAAAGCACTCTGAAGTTCTTTCAGAATGGGAATCTGTAATGTTTCTTTGGGGAAGCGTCAAAATGAGATGAGTCAGCACCATTGGGGCATTTTCCCCCCATCTTCTTCCAAAATGAAATTTCAGGAAGAGACCATAATACATCCCAACACTAACAGACCACCTCTCACAAAGGGGAATGTCCCATCCCTGTGCCTCCAGCTGGCATTGGGTGGAGCATAGGACATTACTAAATATCCTATGCAACCAAGACTAAAAGAAGGCATTTCTTATTGAAGTACACTCATTCTTCATAATTTGCACTGCTATTATTTAAGACAAGGAACAGCCAGCTAGGAAAACAGGATTAGATCCTGCTGTTACAGATTTGTCCTCTGAACTGTCTCTTGCTTAAATAGGTGAAAGCTAAGTCTGACCTAACTCATTCCAGATGTCAATACAAGGTGCAGAGTAGCAGCCTGCCTGTAGAAGCCTCACTGTGGTACTGTGCTAGGAAAGTTCAAGAAACACAGGTCCCTCAACAGGATTCCAGATAGGAATCCTGTCCCCAAAAATCCACAATATTGAACTCTCTCAGCTCTCCTCATCTGACAAGCAGTCTAGGTAACCCCACCAAGTAAGGTCATACCCATTTCTAGCTCTTACAATATCCTAAATAACCCTTGGACCAGTGTGGGCTAGCACTGGTCCTGCCCAGCTTGCACCAGTCACACACAGTAAGGGAGAGCTCTCTCTGCTGTGGTGAAAGTAAAGCTGGACCTTTGAAGAGCTTCTGAGAGCCAAGCAGAGCAACGTGGATGGCAGCACATCTCCAAGGGAAAAGGGACCACTTTGCAATTGATAGCCATGTTTACAAGTTTCCGTGCTACCAGGGTGGTATGCCAGGGTGCCAGCCAGGAGCTGTCTTACAGGAATGTTCAATGCAAGGCAGGAATCTGCTCCCAGGGGCTGGCACTTCTCAGCACAGCTGCTAACCTGAGCATCCATTTTGTTCCCTCCACATTCATGAATAAGCCAGGAAACAGGCGAAGTTTTGCATCTCCCAGTTAACGTCTTCACTCAGTGAGCCCCTTTATCTACTCTTCCTCACTGGCTGTTTACTCTGGAGGGAAATTAAAGGCACATTACATTGCGCTCCTGCTGTGCTTTGCCTTTGGAGACATTTCTCTCCACTGACCTGACTCTCTAATGATGCATGTAAACTAGGGAATCCCCCCAGCAAGTATCCTTGCTTGCAAAGACTGCAGAAGAAACATGTCCAGGATACCTGCCTGGCCTTTGTGTACTTCTGACCAGATCAACTAGCCCCACTGGAGGTCAATTAGGAACTAAAGAAATGGTATGGGCTGGAGCAGGGTTAACACCCCAAGCCTATTAGGGGAGAGAATGCAGCATTATTGATTCCAGCTCCTGACCTTGAAACAATGTAAATGAGTGCAGCAACCCTAGAGAAGTTCTAGCAAAATAGTTATGGCATTTCAAGCAAATTAAAAAAAAAAATAGTTAGTAGACATACTTTCCCAGATGCTTGTTTATTGTTATGCAAGACAAGTTTATTATGCAAAATGATAGAGCAGAAAAAAAGCAGAGAAAAAGAAAATGCAAAGACACACTGAGCTCTTAAAGTGACTTGGGTTTTTTTAACACTGTTTAGATTTTTTTTTAATTGTGCATAATCATTCCCTTATTAGCAGGAATCTTTGAAGTGATTCAAGCTCCAATTTCAGCATGTCAAAATCAGAGGTTTATACTGTAAAATCATACTGAACTCTCATAAGCGACCCACTTTTTTCTCTGTATTCTGTGTCTCTGCTAGGGTTTTCTCAGTCTTTCCAATAAATTATGTATTGTATTTTGCCATTTCAAAAATAATTAGAACTCTGAGCAAGAACAACAAGGAATATCTGAGAGCAGTACATTTTAGAAGAAAAGGGTTATGCACTTGGGGCAAAACCAATCCCAGCTGTAACACCACTGAATTATACATATCATCATATTGAGAGCTGCAATTTCAGTGCACCTGGAGTGATTGGGTGAGCCTGCAAAGGCTCTAGAGCCCCATGATGAGCCTCTGCTCCAGGAAAACCAGGTTTGCTTCTCAGATGAAACACTTTGCATGCACTCTTCCCCATGCCCCTGTGAAGCTGGGGCGAAAGAGAGAAAGCTGGGTGCCAAGGAGAGAAACTTCACAAAGAAAGGTTATACAGGAGTAGAAATCAATTTGATGTTGGAGCTATTAACTCCAGACAGAGAGAGGAGAGCATATTCTATGTAAATTCACTGAAGCAGGACATATCTCTATTCCGTGCTTCCCTGTCCTCTGCAACGACCAGCCTTTGGTCTCATCTTCCCAAGCCACTAAGCACTAAGACAGTACAAGTAATACCCACTGCCCTTCAATCATTCTGTATATTTTTACATTTTAAAATGCTAACAGTGGATCCTCAGAAGAGTCATGTCACTCCATATAACAGCTGCTGATAAAACCCTTCATACACTATCAGGGAATTTACAGCTGTTCTGCATTACTAGAAATCAAATGGGAACACACCAATGACTCTGCAAGCTTGCTATGAAGACAGTGTTTTCCATCCTACTGTCTGCAAAGCTGGGTGTCTCAGATCATTACCTGATTTTTTTTACCTACTAAGCACCTCCCCAGCAGACCTCAGAGGTAGAAATAAGCTAGTCTGGAAAAAAACCCGAGGTATCTAGTGTAAGGAAACAATGCACAAAATTCACAAACAGCTGCTTCCCAAGCAAAGAGGGGTTGGCACCTAATGCGTTAGGTCCCTGAAGCTGGCTAGGGATCTGTGGCTGGCTGCAACTCAGCAACCCAACCTCACACCATCCCTACCTATTCCTAACTGAAGAGGTGAGGAAACTCACTGCTAAAGGTATCAATGTGGACAAGCATTTAGGAAGGTCTTGCATGCTTCTGCAAAAAGCCTTCTCCACAAGTTTGGCTTTAGAGGACCCCATTGTGTACTGATTGGCACCAGAAAGACATTTTCCAAGGGCTGGTTATTGTAAACCCATTCAAGAGCCCATTCACACTAACTCAGAAGGAGCTGGCACAAACCACTTCTGAGGCCAGGCTGATAATAGCCTCTGGTTTGATCCAGGGCAGAGGATGTCAGCCAAGGTCTCAGCTGACTCAGACAGATTAAATATCACCAGAGAAACACCAAACAAAAAACAAAACAAACCCACAATGATGATGTGTTCAGTAACAGCAGCAGCAATCTGGGCTCAAGAAAAAACAAAAACAAACCAAACCAACCAACAAACAAAAACCTCAAACAAACCACATTTTCCTGGACAACTGCATTTTATCTGAAAGCAGACATGAGCTTGAGGGTGTTATAAAAAGTCCTAGCAGGGCTAGGCCTGGAACAAACAGCAGGGGAGGCAGCCAAGCAGCATTAAAAAATCGTTTATCAGTGGATCTGCATGAGTGAACAGTGTCTATGGGGAATAGTGACCTTTTCTTTTTTTTTTTTTTTTTCTAGAAATGGATAGGTAAAAAATAGGTGTATGCACAACAGCAAAGGAAACTGGCCTGAGACAGAACAAAGCTGTAGTTTAGGGTCTGCTAAAGAAAGGAACAGGGACAATGTGTCCTTTGGTGTGGGCAGCAGCCAGGTCCAGGTAGCACAGCCCGGGGTCCTGCTCACCCCAGAGACGAATAGGCTCAAGTCCTGCCAAAGCAATTTGCCAACACAGCCTTCAAGACTGACACAGCTGTGCCAAATGTGGGGTTGGACTGGGATCCTGGCTCCACAAGGAAACTGCAGCATCCAGAAGAGACTATTTGAACAGTGTCTTGGTCTTCAATTAAACCACAGCAAAGAGACTGAGCTCTTCTCAGCCGTATCCAGTTATTTTATAGGATCCTGGTCTCATCCCTTGTTTTTGAAGGTATAGGTGGTTTAGCCCACACTCCCTGCTCCTAACAGGCTTTATCTACAAAATTTCTTTTTTTCTTGCCTTGGTGTCTGCTCCAAAGCACAGTGAATTCATTGATATATTGCTGTAAGACAGAGACACTAGTCAATACAAGAAGAAAACACCGTCCAGAAAGTTCCATCTCACTGGAGTAGAGATGGATCAGCAGCATCTATTTACTGAAAGCAGAAACCTTGAATTATATTGACTAGTTTAACTTTTACTAGCTCAGAAATGAATGCTGTCAAGCTGTAGCATGTAAAAAGGTCCACTTCATTAACCACTGGCCATCAGTGCATCCTTATCCTTCCCAGATTAACCTTCCTACTTAAGGCAGGAACACTTGCTGGGAATAAGCAGGGCCCATTAAACCACCCTCATATGCACACATGTATGATCTGGTGCCTAACAGGACACTTCATATGACTAGCAGATGCATTTCCTGGACACATGGTCCTCCAGCTGCCCACCACCTCTTGGTATGTCCCTGCCACCCTTCCTATTGTCTCAGTATTGCTAGCAAGAGATATTTTTCCTCTGCATTGTCTTTAATCTCTCAGCTGTCAACTTTATATTTCCAACCTTCCATTTCTTCTCTTGCCTAAGCCTCACACCTTTCCCTTCCTTGCACTATTTGTGTAGAAAATGCTGACCCCTCATTGCTCCAAAAAGATCCTCCCAGGCTGGATGTGGCTGAGACACATACTGCTTTTCTGCAGCCCTCATTTACAGGGCACCAGTGGTATAAGGTGCCTCAGTGCCAGGCCAGGACCCTTTATGCCCAGCACTACACAAACACAGGGCAAAATGTCAGTCTGGACCCTCCTGACTATGTGCCTAAAGGGAAGCAGGCATGATAATGCAGTACCATACCACACTTAGTATTACCTTTTCGGCTCTGATAGCTTTACAAAAAGAGGAAGTTTTCATTGTTAGTAAACCGATATAATTTATTTAGCAGCAGTCATTTACGTTTACTGGGCTATGAAAGAACAGGAAGCGTCTGGCATCCAGAGAGATCCAGATTGATCTCTCTGTCTCTCCTTGACAAACAGCCAGTTTTGAGACCTATCTCGCCAGGCATACTAAAACATCCACTTGCTGTTTTCCACCCTGAGCCACTGGGGAGACAGAGCTTTGTTACCTCCTGAAGGAAAGGGGAAAATCGCAACCATATGAGCATGTTTAAAACTGGCCAGGAACAAAGATGGATAGTAAGAGTTAGGAAAAATTGCATACAAGCAACTCAGACTGTTGTCCTTTCAGTGGTCCCATCTCCATTCTCAGGTATGCTTTCAATGCTACGTAAATGCCTAGACAAGAGCAGAATCACTGCATTGTAAATTTACACAAAGGCAGATGAGATTAGAATCTCAGCTATACACTTTGAAGATATCATAACTACAGAAATGAGAAGTGTATTATTAACTATCACTTTTTACTATGTAGAACTACAGCAAAGTTATTTGAAGCATAAAAAATTCTGGCAAAGGGTTGCCATATTTAATAAATCACTGAATCAATTATTCACTGTGAAAATCAATTACTTACTTCAAATAAGAATCTTATGAATAACCTCATGCCCTTTCATGCCATTTAAGAAAGTTATAGGGGAATTAGTCAGTAAAAAAATGCCTCACTTATCTTTTATGCACATTAAAAAGACCACACAAATACAGGGAAATTCTGCCAGCGGAATAGTCCAGAATCATTTTAATGAAGTCAGAGTATTGCTGTGGATTTACACTGCAGTAAAAACACAGCATTGGGGCACCACCTATGATCAGTTATGCAGGCGCAATTCAGAAGAATTCCATTCAGTCCATGCCATTTTGCAAATGTGAAACCAGAATATAACCAGTCAACCACACAAACTCCTCTACAACATGAACTACATTAAGTAACTACGCAAAGAAACACAAAGTGTATCTTCACAGGTCAGGAAATATTGCCATGAGCCTCCATGGAGACACTTTCAAGTGAATATTGCGTGGCCTTGCAGCAGCTCTCTGGTTCCTGCTTTTGAAGATTTGCTGATATGTGACCATTTCCAGAAAACGCTGCAAGTCCCAATGCAGCCTCCTTCCTCCCACCTACAAAACCAAACCACTCCAGGACCCCAACAGTGCAAAGTACTTACTGAGCTGTAGAGATATCCCTCAGCATTCATGGCAACATACAGACCTGCCTTCACCCCTTGAATAGCCACCACGCGAAGACCCACAGGAATTAGATTGAAAAGGGCTGTGGAAAGAAAAGCAAAGGTTATAGAGACATCACCTTTGTGCGGCCAGTGCTGCTTTTTTGCCCCAGGGGCAGCCCACCTCACTCCTGACATTTACCAGAAGATACTGGACTAGAATCAAAAGTCCTGCTTCCAGATACAAGAAAGGCCTGCAGCCATGGGGCTAGTGTTGAAAGGAAATTTTTTAAAGTGCTGAGTTTGGCTGCCTCCCAGAAGCTTTAACACACCCATCAGTCTGTTTGATCACTGCCTTTGCAATGCCAAGGACTTATACGTGCACTCAAGCTAGCGCATCTCAACAGCTTTCCATGGGCTAGCTGAGCTGTGCTAACTGCCCATGGCAAATGCAACAACACAGCTTAGTGTAGTTCACCCTGAAACACATTTAAACCTAGACACATTTTCTTGCATTTGCCATACGCCGAAAGAGTATACAGACAGCAACCACGGCCAGAAGGATAAAAATTAACTTGACTGTGTGTCTGTGTGACCCCTGCTGTCAAGGGAATGAAGAAACTCAGGAAGAGGCAGTGCTCCATTCCAGGACCTGAGCACTGTTACTCATTTAGAAGCCACGCTAGACAGGACAGAAGAGGAGAAGACCTTGCAAGACTCAATTTTACTGCAATCTTATTGATTAAAGCATTGCAATCACGATCTCCAAATTACTTTATTGCTTAATTCCAGGTAGATCCTGTAGCTCACTGAAAGGCCTTTCCCAGGGGCACATACATTAACATGTTGTCAGGCTTTTGCTGCATTTCTGACAGAATGGGCTCAAATTGAAGAGGACTGTCAGTGTTGATTGAGTACTGAGGTATTAGCATGTTTTTTTTCTACTGAGATTTGTAGGACAAAAGTATACAGATGTTGTAGGACCCTATGTGTTTCAGCTTACAAATAGCTAACTACACCTTGTCCCATGTAGCTCAGGATATGGAAAGACTGTCACAGGGCCCAGCAGAAATGTGAGCACAAATACAATGGAAATACTTCACTCAAGATCTCTCCCACTCAACTACCCTGAAACAGTAATATATTTTCTGGTTCTCTACTCCTGAGGTCAAACTGCCCCTTCCACATTCATTAAGCATTTCCCATGGCTTTTTAACACACTCACTTACTTACAAAAGCCTGCTTAGAGCTTTGAGGTGTTCAAACTAGCCCGGGGCAGATGTGTGAATGGGCAGAGTACAGAGGAAAGACTGAGTGACAGGGCATGCAGTGAAGCATTCTTTTTTCTCAGCTGACCCTTAAGGACACTGTCCTCTAGCCAATTCATTTTATAGACCATTTACAAAGTTTTATGCCTGACACATCACACTGCAGCAAGCATAGCACAAAGGGGTTTTCACATAACTGCTGTAGGAGAAACAGTCCTTCTCACTGTGCCATCTCACAACCGTTCCTTCCCCGGGAGATGGACTACTGCTGATTTAATACCAGCCCTGAAGCATAAAGCTTTTGCTGAAATGGTCTATTCAAAATGTTATAGCTCCTCAGGCCAGGCTAGTGTTAATCCTGCTATGACAGGAGGGAGCAGAGTCCAGTTCAACAAGAGACTGGTTAGATGTGCATGTGCTACGTAATGCATGTATTTAACTCAACCGTAAGATGCTTCCCAAGAACCTTCCTCATGTACAGCCTGTGAATTTCTGCAGAGGGGAGGAGAAGGAAGTTTTAGCCAATATGGAGAAAAGGGGGTGATGGGAGAAGAACTTAAACTGCAGCTTCATTATTTCCTTGCTACACAAGCCTGAACCAAACTACAGACTACAAAGTCTGATCTAAAGTCCCAGGATTTTTTGCAGAATTTCTAAGAGGAAAAAGTAGAGCCAAAAGGGTCTGTGAAATGTAGTGGGAAACTGGTTACATGCAACCTGAACTCTTGCTGGATTTGCTTAAAGGTTAGAGGCGGATCCCTTTTCAGAAGTAAAACCTGAAGAGAGCGCAAGAGACAGAAAACTACTTTGCTCAAGATACCTAACAAGTGTCCTGGCAGAGCTAGTTTCAGGGTTGTCTCCAAAAAGGGATTCACAAGTCCCAGATTCACATCAATGCCCTTTTTTCTCACTCAGTTCCCAAGGACGACTGCTTAGCTCCCCTTAGTGAGCTACCAAAAAGGAAGACACCTTGAGTCTAGCAAAAACAAATTTAATCTCAGTTCCTTTTCATGCTTTTAAGCACCATATTCAGTAAAATATCAAAACGTGCTCTGAATTCTTACCAAAGCCAATGGTAATATTTCTGATTTCACAGGAGGATGTCAACAGATGCATACAGCAAATGAAGTCTAGCCTGAGTACTGGCCTAAAGAGCTGGAGTCAAGGACAGTGCTGCTTTGATATTGTCCCCAGAAGACACAAACACACCCCAACTACTCAGCATTAAACAGCTATGTTACAGTGCATTTCTATTATTGAAAAGCTCACTAAGCAAAGTAAGCTTATATTTCTATCACTTTCTCACTATCATGAAGGTCTAAACCCCTCTGCAATTAACAAATCTATTTATAAGCAATTCCCATTCCTTAATTTTTCCTCCCACTGAAAAATGGAGCATGTTACTGTTAATAAAGAAACAAAATGGGCATCATCATTCATTCCCTACAGCAAATTTATCTTGTATAGAAAACTTGTGACAGACCATTCAAATCATTCATTAGGCAGCAAGGTGGTAATACCCAGAATTAGTGGGTGAAAAGTTCCATTTGGAAGCATCCACATCTCCAAATCACTCTCTTTCCACCTAGACATGCTAAGGGAGAACAGGAACAATCCTGCTGTGCTCTGTGTTACAGTAGCAAGACCACTGTCAGTTCCCAAGCTCCCTGAAACCCTGCTGCAGACCATGGGAGCAACATTCACATTCACAGCTTTTAGGCATGGCCGAGCATCTCCTGCAACATAGCACAGAGTAGAGGAGCAAGTGAGCAGGCAGACAAGCAGGACAACATGCATCTGACACAGGTAATTAGCAGCTAAAGAAGTTTCAGGTAGCACGTATCTTCTTCTATTAAAAAAGTGGTTTGGGTCAATCAAGATCTTGTAAATCCTTAAGAGTTGTTTCTGCACTTCAGTCTAGAGATGTGCTTGAAGAAATTGAAACCTTTTGTTGTCATGCTTCCAAATAAATATTTTATCTTGGTTTAGAATAGATTTAAAAGCTTATAAACTTTACTGTAAGAATGTAAAATGAGGGAGGAAAAACCCTCAACCTATCTCAAACACAGTACGGCTCATTTTTTGTCAGGAAGAAAACTTCGGTTAACATGAAACAGCAGAATTAGAAATGGGGAAGAGGACTAGCAGTGGTAAAGCAGGACTGGACACATGATGTGCTGATGTGAAAAAGAGAAAATTTAACAAATGCTTTCAAAACTCTGCTGCAAATGGTACATTTTCTATGCCATCTGCAACTTTATGGAATGAACATACTCTTACTTCATGGGCAGAAGAGAAAAAAATTAGGACATTGAATTATTTCTCCATATTTTCCTTCATTACATCTTACCATTTTCAGCCATTGGCAGATTTACACCTGACCCTGCTTATTGATTATATTACTTTTAGCATGCTATAGTCCTAAACCCTTTGGCCATGAGTATGCTGTTCGCCGTTACATTATGGCAGTTTATCAGCTGCATAACACATTTTTAAAATCTGAACGCATACTTAGCTATGTGTCTGGACTACCTTATTTACAGAAATGGGTGAGTAAGGTAAGATGCGCTATGTATAAGATGTGGCCCATATGCTCAGCTGACATAAGCAGTAGTAAGTCAGAGCACCTAAACAAATTTATATCAGGTGATTTGTTCTGGACCAAGACATTTATACTGCACATGAATAAAGAAGAACTAACGGACGATACAATACACATCAGCAGCCTTGGTGCACTATGAGATGGGGAGAGAAATAAGGAATGCTGCTAATCAACAGGCTGTGGTGCAACATGTGCAGTTACTTCTCTGCATGCAACAGAGAGAAGAAACTGGAGGAACTGTATTTATTTGCTTAGCTCAAAGAAAGGAACACAATGAAAAGACAAGAAGCACTAGACAAACACCTCAAAGAAATTATGCCTGGTTGGGAAGAACAATTTGTTACAATGAGAACAGCGCAGCACTGGCACCAGACAGGTTATGAAGCTATGGAACAGCTCATTCCTGAAGACATTTGAAACAATTAGACAAGGCTCTGCACAGCTGAAGATAACCCATCTTCAAAGAGGATGCTGAACTGGAGACCTCCATGGGTTTCCCTAGTCTTAATCTTTTTGTGCTTGTTTCTAGAAAGCTTCAACAATATCCTAGATATGCTGGTCTGTTTCCACTTGTTCAGTATAGTTGACCTATCCTTTACATACTGTCTACTTGCCAAGGCTTTTCAGACATTCAGCAGAATTATGCTAGCAAACAAAGAAGCCCCATTGCTCTTACAAAGAAGGTGCATTACCATGCTCAGCCCAGGAAAGAGCAATGATGATGCAAACACAGCAACAATCGGCCTTGAAAGACCATTTGAGATCACTGATGTTGGAAGGAAAAGATACTGCCACAAATAAAAGTTCATATATAACATTAGTAAGAACAAAAACAAAGGCCTCGTACACCCTGGAATTGTGCTCAGATTAAAAGAAAATTATTCATATATCCCAGTGCAAGTAGGCAGAGAATCTGTCTTCTTGCTTACATTAAGATGGCGTGCCTTTAAAATGCATGGTATAAGGAACAGATGTCCCAAGCGCTTCTTTCACGGGAAACTGGCTGGATGCCCATTCAAATGCCATTAGAACTTGGCTTCTGGGTTTTTGTTGGCTTTTTTGTTGGCTTTTTTTTTTTCTTTCCTTTAAGTGAGAGGAGGCGGAAAATAAATGCCATCAGCCTCTCAAGAACACACATAAAATAGGCACCGGATAATTAATTTTAAAATTGCTGAAATATTAGCAGTTCCTGGATTTTTATTTGAACTTTTAATTGCATGAGATGTATCTGAGGGACATGTTGTGTCTCATTTTAAATGTTGATATTGCCAGAGTAAACCAACCTAATGTATTCCATGAAAATTAAGCTTCCTTTCATAATGCTAATTTGAATAATCAGCATGTGGCTACAGAACAGAGAGTAATGTATAGAACATGGTGATCACCGCGTATTTAACTCTGCTAAGATGGCTTCTGCATGGAGAATAGATGGCCATCCAGGGTGGGAACTATCCTGATATGGCCATCCAGATTGCCCTTCTCTCCCAGCGTGAGTTAACCAACCCTCTTCAAGGACAGGGAAATATTTATCTACTCTTTGATGAGTTTTGCCTTTGCACAGAAATATTGAGCGGATTTCAGACTGGCTGATCAGGAGTCTTCTGGAGAAGTATTTTGAAACAGAAAATACCAGTGATGTAAATCTGTAAGCTATTCACTTCGACAAGTGAGTTTTGACTTTTTTCTGCTCAAAAATTGAGATGTTTAGAGGAATAGAAAAGGGGGAAAAAAATAGTGAGTATGGTTTATTTGGGCATTTCCAAAATAAAAAAATATGATTTTGTTTTGAAGCTCTAACTAGAAGCTTCATACAATATAAAATGCTGACTCAAAGTGAAGATTTATAAAGGAGAACGTGTGGTAGGAAGTTAAATAAAACTGAATAATGCACATTCTTAGTTTCATTTTCAGGAGCCAAATATTATCATGTTGAATTTTTCTCTCTTTTGATATCCCCTGAGATCAGGGGATGGGGAATTCTTTGTCTTCAATCTTCTTTCAAAAACTTTACTAAAAATTATGACATGGCCCGTGACTTTGAGCAAGTGACTTGGCACACTTAAACTGGATACCTCCTGTCCTACCCCAGCTGCCAAGGCAGAGCTGCCCCCTCACCAAATAAATTTGCACTCTAGATGTGCCCTTCAGCCCATCTATTTCCAGCCAAGATGACTGGATGGAAGTGGCTTACAAGTACTAAGCACCTTGACAAACTGATCCCTAACATTTCTAATGAGATAAGAGCTGTTCGGGGCCCAGCCTCAGTCATGGGCAGCTAGTGGCAGTTTCCCTCATCTCCCCTGTCAGCCTGAAATATTGCAGAGCTGCTCTTACATTTTATTCCCCTTCTGTTTACCTAAATTCATCCCTGCTTCAGTTTGAGCTCATTACTTTGTTGTTCAGTTCTCAATGATAGATGAGGGTAATGAATCCCTGTCATTTCTAGCAGCTTTTCCTGTGCTGTTGACAAATAGGCCTCCAATGGGATTTCCTGCAGATTGAGAACACCCTATGTCTCCTTTAAGAGAAAGCAGCTAATATGGCCCACACTGGGTCATCACCCCCCGAATAAAGCCCACTGAAATCATGCCATGTGTTGGTGTCTGCCTGAGAAAATCAAAAGGACAGACTTTCCTCATAGGAAGAGACCTGCTTAGTCTCCAATGGAGTGAAAGTGTGCATGTGGAGGTCCACAGATTCTCCTGCTCCAGCACAAATTAGAAGCTCTGTCACTGCAGCTTGCAATACTTCATTTGTTCAACACCACCATATGAAAAAATGAGGACTAAAACCTGACACTTGCATCAGTCACAGGCCAAGTTTCAGATGAATGCAGCTTCTTGTGTCATTTCACAAGGGCTTTGCCAGTCTCCCACAATTTCAGTTGCCATCTTCCCAAAGCTCCTCTAGTGCATGGGCCCCAGCCCTGAGCTGGATGCAGCAGAGCAGCCACATAACACACAATATTCCTGTCACAGCACTCTGCCAGCGTTTTGGGGATAGGGCAAGCACCATGGATATGGGGCTGTAGCCAAATCACACCTTTGTCCAAGTGCAGATTCACATGACAATGTGAATGTCCTCTATGTGCGCTGCGTCACTTCAGACACCCCTCACATGCAGCCCAGATGACGTCTTCCTGAAGGAATGACGCCTTCAATCCAACCAAGAGCTTCGAGTCAGAACAAGTAATAAGCTTCTAAATTAAGTAGGTTTCTCTTTCCACAGAGTACATGCAGTTTGCTTCCATCAATCCTACCACACAAATGAACTTTTGTTCATCTCTAGTAGTGACTGGGAAAACACCTTCTATGCTGTCTATCTTCTAGGCCATCTATGATGTCCTGCATCAGTGTCTCACAACAGTGGCACAGGGAGCTTCAAACCAACATAGGATGACACAAATCAAGACCTGAGTCCTACTCTGTTGATGAAGGATTAAAGCTTATCACTGTCCACTTGAAAGCATCCATCTGATGGCCATGAAATGAAGAGAAGCTGTAGAAAATATCCTGCACCTTTTTTAAACTTTGAGGAGTTTTGGTATTGACAAAACTACTTTTGCAAAAGGAAGACTGGCTGTTGCTTTGCATTTGTTTTAACCAATATGGCTCCTGCACAGATCATTATTTTTGTACCTGCATGGCTCTGCTGCCTTTGCTGGACTTTGCTGTCCTTTGTTGGACAGCATGAACACAATCCCTTTGAACAGTGTTTTGGAAGATGACCTCTTTTGGAAAGGTCATATAATGTCCCCAACCTTTACATTAGCCTCAAAGCACTATACTTTAGTGAACAGCTGTTTTTCTCCAGCTTGGAAATTCCTGATGATTGCTGAATTTTTCAGGATAAAATAGTGAAAACAATTTTCTCCTCTTCTCCTTGGAGAGAGAATTCCCCCTATTCTTTACTCATGTGGCATGTGTATAAATATAATCTCCTTTCTCTTCTGGAAGCAATTCAAATCATGGGTTTTATTCTCCACGCCACCCAGATGGCAGTTACAGAATCGGGGCAGGAGGGAAGAAGATTGGAGAGGAAACATATGAAATTATACAGGCAAGATTTAAAGGGGAAGGATAGATAGAAAAAAATGTGCAGAAAACAGCTGGCTTCTTTGTAATTTCATCTTTTAAAGCTAGGTGATGCATTTGATCGTAACAGGGTTGCAAAACAGGGTAATTTTTCTTACTGTAGTCGCTGTTTTCGTCCTTGGTCCCATCAATTGTACCATCTGGGTGCATCTGCAGGAAGTATTCCTGCTGGCTGAATAACCTTGTCACAATTCCTTTCAGTTGGGGTTCTGCAAAAAAACAATAAAAATTATTAGATATACCAAGTAGCAAGAGTCCCAATTTGTTTGGTCCCCATTAAGCCCTGAGTAAATGTAGAAGTGCTTGGCAGATAAGACAGCTTTCTGTGATTCCTTTCAAGCGTGGTTGTAAAATACTCATGTATACACAGACATACAGGCAAATAAAATTGAGATCAGATGAGCAGGTAAAATGCAATGCGTAGTTGGTGCAACAGAAACACTTATGGAACATCGCTTCACTGAAAGTTACCTACCAAAAGAAAGTCTTTAGACAGTTCATGTATTCTGAATATGCCACTCATTCAGAAGAATATTTGCTAGTGGTGCTGCAAACAATTTGTCTTTTGTTTCTTATTTTGCCTGTAAAGCCAAGACCCTTATTGTCTGTATGGTTGATTCACTATCGCGCAGTTCCAGTTTTATGCCAATGAAAATCTATTTAAATCACTGGTATTATAGTGGTGTAAAACCAAAGTAACCAAGTGCTTAATCAGGCTGCATGAGTCCAACTGTGTGGGACTCAAGAACAAAATCCCAAAAGGAACAGATGCAAGACACCTCCAAAAATGACCTCTGAAGCATTTATGGGCACCTTAAAACGCCTCTGTTTTAAAATCTGCATCTTCCTCCCCCCTATAACATGTACTGCATAATCTGGTAGATGGGAATCACTCTTTGCCTCTAGCAGGGCCCTTTCCCAGTCCCTCTGCATCATGAGCCAGCAACAGACTGGCTTGGGGCTTACCTATTGCCTCTACAACATTTTATACCTGCGTTGAAGAGGAAAAGGAAAACACTAAAAATGCAGAAACAATTTGAACTTCATGTGACAGGGTCTGTAGCATAACAAACATACAAAAAAATGCATTTTTGTATTACAAAAATGAATTCAATTTTAATCATGAAAGTCTTTGTCACAGGCATTGCTTTTGGAAAGCAAGCCAGCTGGCTATATGTAAACAGATACACTAGCAAGGATGGCAGAGATCTTCCTTGTGTAGTTTCATGTGACCACCCACCAAAAGTAAATAAATAAGACCCAGTTATTGCTGGCTCAATGGACAGGAAAAAATCCAGCATAGCATACCAAAAATCCTGTCAGCCTCCCATCTTTCATGCCTCTAGTGAGGCTGTTTAATAAGCCATGGTCATTACATAACTAGTCACGTTGTGTGTTAAGTGTTTCCATTAGGAGCCCCCGTCTCTAAGGATTTTGCACTGCGCTGCACAACTTCCACTTGAGGCTGGCACTCTCAGCCAGCGCTGCTGCACAGGCAACACCCTCCCCGCAGCAGGCAGGGACCTTGGACGCAGACAGGCTGCAAGTGCAAAGAATTTCAGCTTCAGCAACCCCTCCACCAGCTCGGGGAGAGTCAGGTGTTATTTTACAGCTACAAACCCCACTGAATAAATCGGGATCAGCTGGTTTCTACGCTGCCTCAAAACAGTGATTTCATAGCAATGAGAATGGTGTAGACTGCAGGCAGGCTTTCTCCCAGCAAGACAATTCTGGGACAGTAAAATAAGTACAATTGTACCGGCCATCTGCTAAAAGCTAATGTCGTTCAAGCCAAATGTTAAACTGAGACTTAGCTTGAGCTAAGTGTTCTTCTTAACAAAATGAATTTCTATTTTGTTGAATGCAGAAGCTTGATGTAACTTGCTTTTCTAACACATATTAAAGCTAGAGGAAATGAAAAGCTGTATTCTCAGGTACAAATGACTGCACCACCCTCCTCAAGCCTGTACCCTTTCTTTTATCTAATACCACAATGGTGAAGGCACTAATAGGCACTCTCTGATAAGAGAGACCTACGTTTTCAGTCCCTTGAACGAGTCTTAGCCTTGGTTTTACTTTCTGGTTAAATTTTAATGCTTAAGTACTTTGCACAAAATGGAAGAGCTCCCAGCAGGAGAGATTTAGAAGATACTCTTGCAGCTTGAGGCTTTCTGTGTGCTGGGGAAGGAAGGAGATCCTGTCTAAAGCATCTCAAGTATAAGAGGAACAGACATCTAAAACAACCCTGAACTTGTCCCCTTTCTTGGGAAATCTCTGATTTAGCTACAGGATAGAAGGTCTTTCCCTCCTTCTTTGGGGTGCAAACTATACTTCTATCATGCAAAACATTTTGGAACAACATGAAAACCTCTCCCACTTTTATTAAATAGCCTATCGAGTTTATCAGAATAGCACCTGAGATACCTTGAGGTCACCCTGAATCTGTTAGATGCAAACACCAATGTACCAGAAGTCTAAGTGTCACCATAGTAAAATGCAGGATAAAGCCCCAAGGTCCCTTTGTGTTACCAATCTGACATAGACACACAGTCAGGTACGATTCAAGTTTTAATGACTGCACTGTTCATGATCCTAGGCTTTCCAGAGTCAATGCTTGCCGAGACTGGAGTAGGAATTTTATCTTGCATGTGCTTTTTTCCTTGACCTGACCTCGTTTTGCTCAGGTTTGAGGCTCATACCCAAAGTCAAACTCCAAGCAAGTGAAATGCAGAGCTCTCATGTTCCCCCTGGCCCTAACAAAGTCTGACAGCAGCAGTGTTCCTGCCTCTCCTCACGCCTGTTCTGCAGGAGCACCCCTGCTACCCTGGCTCATTTAGAATGCCCTGCAGCACCACCAACCAAACGTCTTTTCCAGACACCAAAGGGTCAGAAATCACTTTGGAGACATACAGATTTCTCCTTCCCCAGTTTCTGCATTTCCTTTTGTCTCTTTCAAAGGGAGAGAGAGAAAGGGCATCTGCACCTTTGAGTATCTAGCTGAACTAAATGCAAAAGCAGCATAGATACATGCACAGCCGGCATCAAGTTCTCTTTTCCAACACAGAGAACAGCCCGAAGATGGTTAGAGAGACAGCTGGGCAACAGGTGATTTGTCGCATCTAGTACAGCCATGTCTACACCTGAACTGGGCTCTCTTTCCATTCCAAAAATCAACAGCCAGGCCAGGCCCATAGGATCCTAAATCCACATGCATCTCCCCACTGAGTGCAAACGGACCAGCTCGAACATAAACAGCTATGCTACAACAGCTGGCGGAGTAGCTGCTTCCCACCAGGGAACCTACTGTCTCATGTCTGGGCATAAAGTGGGATATTGCAGCATGTTATTCCTACAGCAAGCAGTGTGGCTGGGAGGCCTACAGACAAAATTTTAGGTGAAGGCAGCTTTTAAGAAGAATAAGGGTTTTACCCACCTTTCTCCCCAAACTTCACTACAGTTATTACCTGAAGAGGGAAGCATATAATCACAGAACAGGAGTTTTCCTGCTACCCCAGAAGCAAAACTCTGCACATGACTTTTAAGAGATTCCCTACTTTTGTCATATCATATATTTTAATATCACTTCTTTCCACTTACAGAGCAATTTTATCACAGTCTTCCAGCATTGCTATCCATTACACTGTAGCAATCACATTGAAAAACTCAGTTTGTAGAAAAATCTCAGAAACAGTAGGTCTCCTTGTCAAATAAGGATGGTGGAACACTCCCATAAGTCAAAACAGAAGGCATAAAGGCAAAAAAATAGACTGAGAACTTCTCACAGTTTTGCAATTAAAAGTGAAAGAGAACAACCCTCCCCAGCAGGCAAGATTCCCTGTGCTTATTGAAGCACTGGATGGGAGATTAAAACCCCACAACCTTGATATGATACTTTTATTTGTGTGAAGTTCCCTCAATCCTGCTCCAGGCTATAATCAATAAGAGATAGAAGCACAAACAAGCTTTTCTTTCTTTAACCTCCTTCTTGTGCAGCAAGGGGAACTCAGATTCCCTCGCTTTTAAAGAAGCGATACTCAGGATAAACCTATTCCCCCTACCCAGGCTGCTCCATACACCCTCTTATTTAGCTGTAGGAGCAGCTTTCCCAGCAGAAATAGAACTGATGTGGACAAGACCTCAGTACCAACTTAATGTTTCCCTAAACACAAAATCCAGTTCTTCAAAATAGATTTAAGAAAGAAGTTATAGCTGCCTTGATCCCAAAGTACAGGCTAAACACAAGATTTCCACACAGAATGCATTCCCAGTGCAGACTCCATGCTATTAGGATTTCCATGCAATATGCAAAGGGATATTTTTACCCTCATTTTATACACAATACTGGCTACTTTAGGATGCTTACTTTGAATAGCCTGTTCTGGTTGCCCCTATATAGCTGCTGAGGTTTGGCAGAATGCTAAAGAAAAGCTCAATGGACCTCCTTTTTATGCAGGTACAGTGAGCACAAATCCTTCAAATGTGGGGCTTCCAGAAGACACAGAAGATCATGATGCCCGGAAGCATTCTCACTGGACACAGCCACAGGGCAGAACAAGGCAATAAGAACAGCAGAGCAAGGGCTAAACCATGGTTGTGTTCTTGGTCTGTAGCATCTACCAGTCTAGCTTTTCCTAGGGTGAAGACATGATTCTCAGCTGATAACTCTTCTTACAGCCGTCATCTAGTGAACAACTCACTACATATCCCCTGAAAGACATCCTGTTTACTCCCCTTTCCACAGGCCAAACTCACTAGCTCTTCCTGCCCTGCTTTTAACTTTCTGTGCCCTTTGACACACTGAGGCTAACTAAATCATGATCTGATTGCTAATCTCCTTGTCTCTACTTAAATGGTAATGTGATGCTGCCATTATTCATTTCAGCTATCCTGCTGCTAAGCCTTAAAGTCATCTTAGCTCACATCAGCTGCTGTGTTTCCTTCCTTACTGTACAGCTATATGACAATTTTCATTCCCCTGGGGCTTGTCAAGGACATGATAGTTGCTGGGTACTCACACATACTTTGTTTGATCTCTAGAAGGCCAGGGGATCATGTCCAAATCAGTTACTCTGCAGAGTCATATCTCTCACTCTCAAACTGCCGATACTGCTGAAGGTATCTGCTGTGTGCTATAGGAAAAAGAGCAAGATCTCTGGCAGGGACACTGGCCAAAATGTTTCTTATCAGAAATATCACTGGCTCTTTAGTGACCTTTTCTTTCAGTTCTGCTCACCTCATTAACTGGAAAATGGAGAACATGCAATTCTGCATTAGCAAAGTCCCACTGAGGACACTAACTCTTGCCTATTCCCATCAGCAAAGCAGGAGCACAAACATGATCAGGTCATGCGCAGCAGCATAAACCCATGAGTGAGGAATCCTATGCTCTATCAAGCACCATACTGTAACTCAGTTCAGTCCAGACCCTGATCTCTGGAGGACTAAGGAATTGGGCACAGGACTGATTTCCAATGAAGACTCCATGGAAGGGCAGTCTGCCACAACCTCATTTTTTGCAATTCACAGAACACCTCTTATGACAATCAATGACGGGAGGCTGCAGCAATCCAGACCCCCCTTTGCTTTGGGCTGGGAAATCTAATGGGGTTCATCAAGACCCTACTTACAGAAATCAGTTTAATCTGAACCCTCTGAGTCAATGGTAGGGATCTCAGAAGGGCTGCTTTTCAATGATCTCTAGAAAAGATGAAGGGCTTACTGACCTTTCCAGGATTTAAGCCACTAGCTCCAAGGATTCTTGCAACTCATAGCAATGCTCTGGTTGGCAGGTAGGCCTCTACTTGAGGTTTCTGGTGCAGAACTGCTTTTAAATCCACTTCAGAAGTTACTGCGTCGGGTGCCAGCAGTACTCTGTGTTGGTTATGGCATAAACTGTGAGGCTCTTGGGACTACTGTTCTCTAAACAATGAGCTGTCAAACACAGAGGACTTTGCTAGCTCAGATGGCAAGCAGCCATTTTACATTCAGCAACCTTCAACAAGGTACCTACTGTGTGATTTCGACAGGAGACTTGTCCATTTATTTGCTCTCTTTTGAAGCAGGACACGTTCTGACTCAAAGCCTCTGCCTGGCCTTAGCACAGCAAGGCTGTCAGAGACGTCAGTGCTAGGCTGCCGAAACAATCCCTCTGGTACCTGCTAAGGACATAGGATTGGCAAAGGGAGAAAGCATTTCCAGCCCTGATCTGAACCATGGCTGAATTCTCTTCTGCTGAATACTGCTGATTCTCTTCTGCGCCTGTGCAACAGTTTTGCTGAGGATGTGATGGGAAACACAGGAACTGTAATATATCTCAGCAGCATATTTCACCTTAATGTTCTTTAAACATTTATTTACTGCAATTAAACATTTTAGCCTGGAATTTACACATTCCATTATTCTTTTTTTCCCCCATTCAGGATGCAGCTGTCATAATGGGATGTTGAGTTATGACTCAGCCAACCAGGACTCAAATCCTTAACACACCAAACCCAGCAATCAAGTCAGAGCATAAACTGCTCCTAATTTACTTAGATTAACTCCACATTCAAAGTGCCATTGCAGAAACTGCAGTTCCCCTCCCCTGAAAAGGATGGGTTCTAGAATACTCGATATGCCAAATACTGCAAATACATGCAGACAGAGAAGGGCACCTAAATCCCTCCTTCAGAAGTACAATATTAATGAAGGCTTGTATTAACTCAGCACAAAAAAGCATCAGTGAGGTCCATGCAGATTACCAGGGTGACAGGCATCAGCACAGAACTCAGGGATAAAAAGAAGATGAATCGCTGAGGGAGAAAAATGTTGAGGTTTTTTTTCAGACAGGAGCTACTAAGTTCTCCAGGGTGTTTGGAGTTAAGATGAAGTAAGCAGCTGTCTTCAATTAAATGCATCACTGTCGGCATAAGTTGAATAGCTCAAATCACTACAATGATTCACTGAATCTACCTGAACTGGGAAGCTCAGGAATAACAGCACTTGCAGCTGTGCCAGAAGCTGCTGTCCTTGAAGTCTAGGGGTGCATTTCCTCTGGCAGAACACCTTGCCAAACTCTTCCAAGCTGTGACCACAGCAGAGTGTGAGCCTTTAGCAGGCACTGCACACAGGTGCCTATGTAGTGAGCTGTGTATGAAGCAGGTGGAAACCTCCTGAGCCACACACAGGGATCCTGAAGGACACTCCAACTGTGTCACTAGCGTGCAGAGATAGGAAATCCTGCTGCAAAGTGCTGAGCATTTGCAGCTTCCATGGGAGTCACTGAGTGCAGAAAAATACACAGGTAGAGGTAAGGAGGACATTTCCCAATCGCACAAAATGTTTTCCATGGCTTCTGTGACTTAACTCAGCAGAAGTGTTCAGAGAAGGATACACTCTGCTCAAGGGAGCCTACAAGCAGGTGGCCTAGAAGGACTGGGCAATGCTGCCTGTAGCATCCTGAATAACAAGCAGGGAGAGGACAAATGAGCTACAGAGCAGAAGGAGGTGAGCGGTGTAGGAGGGCATTTGCATTTGGATACCTCCTCAGGCTGCCTGCACAGAAGTCACATCACCGTGGGCAACAGCAGCTGCTCAAGTATTAGCAGGGGCTCTGTAGCAAAGCCAGGCATCCAGCCCCAACGTGCAAAGCTGCAACAAGCCCCTTCTGTTTAGATACAGCCATTCAGCTACACGGGCACATCACCCAGCCTGTGAGTAGGATGGAGAAATGTAAACGGACTGATTAACACTAAGATTTATTGCCGATGTTTGTGACTCTGGTGGCACTAAACAGTTGATCCCAGCTCCTTCACCAGTGATGCAGAATGAAGGCAACGCCCAGCTCCAGTTCAATGTGATTACAGGGTTGACGCCACACTCCAACTACAGGGAATTTCTTTTGAGGAGAAAATTACTCTAGGACAATAGGGCTGCAAGGCACACTTGTGCATTTACTTATCTCAAGTGTGCATCTCCACCCAGAGCTAATAACTACAGAGAGACAACTGGTGCTTCCAGGATGCATTACATGAAATAACAGGCTGTGCTGACAGGGATGGTCTCTGTGTTTGAAGGACAAGCTTCCAAAATGACATTTCCCTAATTCGGGCAGACAACGAGCTCAAGCCAATGACAGCACCTATCAAAGCAATTGCCTCCTTTCACCATCAGTGAGTCACCAGAGCAGAATGGCACCTTGTAAGAAAAAAGAGCATCCAGAGGAGTGATTTCCTTTCCTGTGCTGATGCCTGCAAGGAGGAATAGTAATTAGCCCTCCAGCACTGAGCACAACTGCCTGCCTGCACCCTCTACCAAAGAGCAGACGTGCAGAGCTCTGCACTACACCTGCTTTGCTTTTACAAAGATGAGTACCTCCAGGGAAGTCTTGTTTCTCACTTGCTGAGTAGGTGGAAAAGATGTGGTTGCACAGCACTGGCATTTACGCAGGCCCTGTCATATCCAGGGAACCAGTTTTACATAAATGTCATTACAAGTCCGAGGTAAGGGGCAGAGAAATAAGTCATAAAAAGCACTGAAAGTGGGGTGGAACATGGAACCAGTGCTATATGTCTCTCCCAGACCACCCTTTTCCTAGGAGCCGATGAATGTTAGGACTTCTCTAAGTCACCCTTCAGATCACTCAGTCTCCAAGCTCCGGATCCCATGTGACAGCCACCTAAAGTCCAGGACTCAAGGATAAAAAGGGCCAAAGTCTTGGATGAGTTTTCCTAGAAGGCGAATGCCTAATAGCATATGTGACACATGAGCTACCCGCTCTGCACACAAGCTAAGGACAAGACAGCCATTTCCAGCACTTCAGGGACAAAAGAGGTCCTCAAAAAACACTGCAGGTGAAAACAATGGGATGACCTAACTTGACACCAATTATTTTGGCAGAGGACTGCTGAATACCTCCAGGTGGAATTGTCTAGCTGAATATTTTGCTAAAAAATTCAGAGTAAGAGCATCTGAAGCTATACACAAACTGCATCTCTTTAACAGGGAAAAAAAGGACATCTGAAAAGAGGACAAGTTTAGATTTTTCTCTTTCGAGACAATGCTTTGTTTGGAAATGATGTTAAAAACTTGGAGATGAAAGACAAAGTTTCATTTTAAGTAGAATGAAATATTTCATTGGATTTGAATCCCCGTCTACCCAGAAACTTCTTTTATTTGACTATAGAACTAAAAAAATCAATTCTTCATACAGCTACACTCCTGGGTTTGTCTTTGCCTCCCCCAGGACATGGGTTGTATTGCTCTGTTGATCCAGTGTGTTTTACCAGCAGCCAAAATTTCAAAACAATTCCCTTTAAAGAGCAATCTTCTGCACCAGTATTGACTTGAGCTTGAACAAAGAGAAAACCGAAGCCTGGCAGGAAAAGAAAGCAAGAAGAAGAGAGGTAGGACTTCTCCAGAATTTATGCAGGGTGAGCTTTTTCAGGTAAGGGAATTAAAAAATGTGAGAAGCTTAATGGAAAAGAAGCTGTAGTTACAGCTCCTAAACTGTCACTTTCCAGCAGTCAGTGCCTTGGCTGATGAAGGTTAACACATGTTCCTAAGTATGGGTAGCAGATATATTATTTATTTTGAGGAACACCCTGCAATTATTCCTGACATATTGTGTAATTAGCCAAAATTACAGCATATTCACCCAGAGCGAAACAGAGGATAGCATAAATATTATGTGTAAGTCCACAATCACAGAGCGCATTTCATTTGGGTGCAGACATGACTCCATGAACCACCCGAGTGTGTTCATGGGGGCTTCTCCCTGGCCTCCATGGGCTGGACAAAGGGGAAACATCAGAAGTAAAACCCAGACTTTCCCCATGCCAGCAGTGAGAACTCAAGTGCTGCATGAAGATTGAGCAAATAGGTATCCCCACACTGCAGAGCTTTTGGGTTGAGGGATGACTGAGTCCAAAATTCCTACCAGCAAAGAAGGGGCCACATCTTTGCTACCCCCAAGGTGGAAAGGCAGGCTTGGAGGATGATATCTGGAGATGCCATTTGCTAAGCTTTGCTGCCTGGAGCTGGCAGGAGTGAGAAACAGAAAAATACCTCTGCCCTCTCCCCATACTTGCAGCACCTCTCATCCTACAAACTGGGATGGAGTGGGAGAGGGTTTCTTACAGGGCCACACACCCTAAGGACTTTTTTGATGGATCAGAAATCCTGGGCAACCTTGTGGCAGCACTTTGATGCTTGTACAGTTAAAAAGGCTGTGTTTTGTTTTGTTGATTCCAATGTGCAACATAAAACTTCTTCACTGTCAATTAAGCAGATTTTTTCCTGGTTTCTTACAAAGACTCAGGATACCAGGAAATTCTTTCTACCTAGAATTTGCTCCATGAGAGGATATAAAAAAAACAGGTTAAAAGCCTATCTGTCTGGGGAACGTACATCTGGTGTGAGTGCAGGGCTATGGTTGGACTAGTCAGCCTGGAGGGTCTTCTCAGCCTTGCTGCTAAGTGGCTACAACTTGGTTATTCCACTTCTGCACCCCAAGTTTTTCAAGGGCTCCATGACAGAGTCCTCAGCTCCCCTCACCTTGAAGTGCCCCATACAAAACACCAGATCACTAATAGTCGTCACACAAATAGAGCAGACGCCATCCCTGCTGACCACACCTGCCACAGCACTGTGATTTGTGCTGTTCTCAGATGCTAAATCTCTCCACTTTCCCCATCAGTCCAACAGGCCTGAAATACTGCAGAAACACTGAGAAGTCCCTCACACGAAGAAAACATGATACAGAAACAACTACATCAATCTTCCACCCTCTCTGCATGGCCAAAAAAGTAAATTCATTAAAATAGAAAATGGACAGAACATGCAATCAATAAGCACTGAGCAGAAATTAATCATGCAAGATGCTATCAGTCTTGGGGAGGGTACCTGGTCCTATCAACACCAGCTCATAGAAGAGCCCTGGGTAATCACTGAATGGCAACTCAGGATAAAATTTGGGTCTCATCATCACTCTGAAAATGTTCAATAACACCAGGCAACGATGTCCCTTTTTGTTATGGCACTCCTCGTGCACTCCTGCAGCATTTTCCAAAGGGATGACATATGTGAGACTTCTTTAACAGGTAATGAGACTGTGATGTGGAAAAAATAAAGCCTGAATCAGACAGGTTGTAGGGTAATAATTTTTTTGCTTACTGTACTACTGTAGCTTAAGCACTCCTGCAGCAGTTTGCAAGCATTTTTTGACCCAAAATTGCATTACTGAATTTCGACCAATCTTACACAACACTCAAATGCGTAAAGAAAATGTGCTGCTTGTGCCACACTGTTTTGAAGAAACATGACACTTCAAAGAGCAAATTCATGCTAAAAATGGCCAAACCCCACCATGTGACTCAAAGTTCTTTCTTCTTTCCTTTTGCTTTGTGAAAATACACCTTTTTCACCTTCAGAATGATTTCAGTTTTCCATCTGAGCCAGAAGTTTCCTTCAACCTAATGAAAACACTTGCAGTGTGAGAAAGCCATCATCTGCCTCATTCCATCTAAAGCTCTGCTTTAAGTTAGGATGGTGTTTCATGGTTCTTGTCTTACTACAAACACTTCATTCCTGATGTCAGGTGGCCTTGAGGACTCCAAGTCAGGCAGGTTTACCAGCCACACCACTGCCAATCTGGGAGAGATCCGCTAGCAGCGAGCTCCATCCCTGAGGATGCATGTGCTAAGGATGACACAGTGCAGATGGAGCAAAAACAGAGAATCTGCCTCTCTAACAGGGCTCCAAACACAGCTCTGGCTCCTCCAGCTGCTGGAGAGCCACTCGCTGACTGAGGGCTCAGGGCAAAGGAGCTCTCAAACATGGTTTCTAATCATTCAGGAGCCACTATTGGACTCTTGCTTTAAAAACTAAAATTAATTTAATAGAAAGTAGAGCTGTGCTTTTGAAGAAACAGAAAGAAAAATAATAGAAGGAATGTTTAAGGAAGCGGGGAAGATAGGAGTGGCACAGAAGGAAATGAAATAAAACCCAAAACAAACGTTTATAAAGTTTTAAGTAATGATGTTGTGTGTCAGCCAGCCGGCAGACCCCGTGCCGAAGAGCATAAAACCAAACTATAAAAAGCCAGCAGAGAACTGGTGGTTATACCACACACCCTGCCAACCCTTTTATCCACCATCACAGAAAATCCCCACAAGAGCGGGATGTCAGTCACGAGAAGATGCCCACACAAACACCTGCAGATTGGTAACTGAGATGGAGGTTACAGGTAGCCACCAATTCAAACCTGGATCCGATTACAGGAGCTGTGCCAGGGAAAGGACAGGCTGAGGAGCAGATGGATGGTCTAAGCCCCTCACCTGCTAATGTGTGATACCTGCACTTCCTGCAGCTCAGCAGCTCACAAGTCCCTGGGGAGCATCCTTCAGCAACTGCAGTGTGCTTCCCAACTGTGAGCCAGCTCCTGGAAGCCAAAACCACTGTGTCTTTTTGCTAATTTCTACTGCTCTTCAATTTTCTAGAAGATGTGGACTGGCTGTTTGAAGCCTGGCTTCACTTGTAGCAGTCCCATAATGCCTGACCTTTTGAAAACAGTTTTGCTTTGGAGAATGAAGGAAATGTATATATTTGGTAGTTTGGGCAATATGAGTGGCAACTAAGCAAAACAACTATCTGTGCAGCCAGCAAGGGGAGGGGATTGCAAACTATGCTGTACCAGATAAATATCAATTAAGTAAGCATGATCTACTAACCCCAAGACGTGGCTCTTTTCTTCTTTCATTTCAATCCAAACTGCTTAAATATTTCAAGAAAATAATATTTTGGGGGTGGGAGTGGGGGGTTGCCTGTATCATGAGCACAGTCAGTATTCAGCTGGGAAAGAGGAACAAGTAATGTAATTATATTGCCTCTCTGTGGATATTTTGCCAGTTCGCAGCATGTAACTGTCCACTGGATATAACATATTCCCTTAACAGAGCACACTGCTGGAGCAAAGGTGAGACAGAAATGACACAGGGAGAAAGCTCTGCACAACATGCTCCATGGATGCTGCTGTGGGATAAAGGAGAAGGTCTGTGCTTTCCACCACTGTAGCAGACGTATCTAGCCCTGGATCTTCATCTTCAGACCTAGTCCCCACCACTGGAGGCAACCAGCCACTTTATATCTCCCCTTTTTTGACATCTGTCAGTCAAGTCAAGCACTCTGAACATGAACTGTCACTCTGAAAGGGCCCCAGAAATAAGGATGGGAATAGCAGGCAGGCAGCAGCACAACCACACCCCTCCTTTCACCATGGCTATCCAACTTCTGGCCAGAGAAGGGCCACAGGTTCCCAGCTGAGCATTTCTCTTTGGGAACATGATGGTACCAAGCACCATCCAAAGCAGAGTTCATCCTTGTTCTCAGTAACACTGAAAGAGAAGGGGGCACCAATGCAAGTCAGACTCTGAAGAAGGTGTCCCTTGAACAAAACCCACGCTTCCTCCCACATACAGCTTCAGGTACAATGAATGCACATGGCTGAGAAGGGAGAGGAACTGCTATTGCTACCTCCACCCTTGCCCTGACCCAAGCCGGGGTCTCCACAAGAGCTCAATGCTCCCGCAAACTTAGAGCTCTGCCAGAAGCAGCACAGCCCAATAAGGCATCTCCTTAGTGGGACCCCAGGCACAGCGGCACTGTCAACTCCCCATGATACTGGGGGAAAGGGACAAAGCCAGAGCCACAAAGCAGATGCAGGAACAGAGCTGCAAAGCCCTCTTCAGTGATGATGCTGTTTCCAGCATTAATCCTCATCTTGCAGCCCAGCCCATTCCATTGGGAAAGGACAGAGAGCAGAAATGTCCAGAGCTGCTGCATGGAACCAGCCATCAGCTCATCCTTGAGAATGAGGACTCAGGCCACCACCCTGCCTTCAAGCCATGGCTTTGTCCCTCTGTCACCTTTAGCCAGGAGGTCCTAGAATGAGCACAGTACAGCAGAGGTGTCTGACAGGTGTCAGCACATATCCACCTGAATTTTCTCAGCAGCCATGTAAGCTCCATCAGGGTTTCAGAGCACACCAAATCAGTGCTTGGAACAAGCACACAGTTATTTGCCTATGCTGCAGCATGGCAGCATGGGGGCTGGAACAGCCAGAGTGGTCTGCTTGAACAGTCATGTTCCACAGCTCTCTAGAAAGCTGCCTTCTGGTTTACCATTTAAAAACATGTTGCAGCTGCTATTTTCAGAGACAGTACTGTCAGGATGCTGTAGGCCTACAGTCCTGCTACCATGCAGCAAAATTCAGTGTCCACATTGACTCCCCTCACAGCATAAACCCTGCTTTAAAAATCATTTATTCCAGGAGTCCTTGCTATCGGTGTTTACTTGGTGGGGGGCACAAGGTGTGTTGGTGGCTCTACTACGGCTTTTAACAGAGATGCAAAGTAAAACCAGCCTCTGTAAAGGACAAGTTATTTCAGGTTTCTGCTACATGTCAGAATGGGGCAAAGGTAAAACTGCAGATGTAGTAGTTGCTTTAAGCTTAGACCTGTTAATGTATTATTATGAATAATATGGGGTTAGCTAGGGAGTAGAAATGAACCATTTATTGAACAGGAGAACAACATATAAAGGTACCGTTCCCTGACAGACTGCAGCATGTGCAGCCCAGGTACAGAGTCAATGAGTTTTGGTACAGGTCTCTTCACAAGAGACTTCCAAGATTAAGGCACAGCAATAATGCAGCCATGGTAATGGTGCTATGACAGTACATGGAACATATGGAAATGCATATTTATTTAAAGGTTAGTTCTTTGGAGCTGCTTTCCTTGACCTGTTCTCTTCTGTATTCTTGGTCATCTTCTGCCAAGCCATAGAGCTTGCAAATACGAAAGGGGGGTCAATCTCTTACATGTCTTGCGTGTAAAAATTCTTGCTTTGATTTTAATAATAAATCACAGCTTGGCTTCAACTGTGCGGGAGTAGGAAACTCCCAGAAATAATGCGCACATGACTGTTCAGAGGGTAGATCAAATAGAACAAATGCCAGAGGGATGGAACAAACGCCTACCTGGCCACTGCGCTATCTGGCATTTCATGGTGTGCCCATTTGGGGAGGGGAAAGAAGGAAAGAAGA
Organism: Psittacus erithacus; assembly: GCA_009867235.2. Taxonomy (NCBI): domain Eukaryota; kingdom Metazoa; phylum Chordata; class Aves; order Psittaciformes; family Psittacidae; genus Psittacus; species Psittacus erithacus. The sequence goes on along the minus strand of WYDI02029613.1, from coordinate 70,673 downwards.
TAAGCCCAAGAGAGTTTGCACTTGTTCCTCAACACAGTGAGACTCATGATCATGCTTGTCTCTCGCAGAAGTGAGATTCTTACAATCTCTTCAGCTCCCATGGCAGCTCTGCTCTCCACACTGACCAAGTCAAGCTGTTGAAATTTTTTTGTAAAAGATAGCTTATCTGTTAAAATATGCAGTATCTAGTTCTGGTCTGGAAAATTATTCTAAATTCTTGCTGAACTCAGCAAAGCAAGGAAGGAAGGAAGAAAATCTTGCCTTCATTTTGTCATTTTTGGAACTGGAGCTTTTGGGGTTTTTTATTTCAATGCAACATTTCATTTAGAAGTGTACCTGAAAGTTAAAGAAAAATACACACATAAGAATCTTCCAAATTAAATTGCACCATTTTTCCCCTCCAAAAAAACAGGTCTATCAGTCAATGATAAACTGGTTTATATGGATCTCTTATGTTATGGGGAGGAAAAATAATCACTCATGAACCTCTTTTCACCCTGACTTTTCGATTTGGCTGGTGATAGAAGAATCAATCATGCGTATTGCTCTAATGGTGAACCTCCTCTGGTGGCTAATGATTTGCACTGCTCCCACAAGCACAGCTACCCCTGAGGCCATGGGGAGAGAAGATATCCATCCCTCTAGGAGCTTGGATGACTTCCACAGATTTTCTTGGCATCGATCATATCCAGTCCAGAACTCTACAAAGTGGCTTACTGACTGACATGCTCACTCGCAAGCTGTGTTGTGAAACAGTCTGGTAGTTGAGTTCTCCGTGCTTTGGAGAAAGCTGGGAGCCTGCAGTTCTTCCCCAGATTTTAGAGACAGAGAGCCCACGGTTGCTATCTGACCTCCCCCCCCACCAATAACCAAGCATAGACACACACTGTGACAGTCACCACATCTGCAAGTCACGAACGTGTGCAATACCACCTCCAGGGATCAGTCTGATAAAATAAAATCCATCTGCCAAGCTGTCATGAACGGGAGGGAGACTTTTCCCCCCTCCTGGTTATTCTGGTGCTTATTAGCACAAGCAGGTGCAGAAGGCACTTACAAACATCAATGGCAGAGCTCACTGATGCCAGACTGCCCCAAACAAGAAGGACATGTGCCCACAAGGCTGTACCCCTTCCCTCTGACATTATCTAGGCTCTTGTTTGGTGAGCTATTTGGCATACATGCCCTCATCTCAGCTAGCGCTTCTAAGAGCTCTTGCTGGCCAGGTGATACCGGGATTTCCAGCCATTTCCATTCCCTCCAGCCACCCCTTAGAGATGGGACACAGCACCATATTCTGCAGAAGAGCAGGTAGAAGATGCGACAGATACCCGTCCCCACCTTGGCTGGATGCACACCCAGATATGCATACGCATACTATCGAAAAGCGCTAGGATCCAGCCTGAATCCTACTACAGACAGCAGCTACGTGCAGAGATAGTGTAGCTGGCATCAGGACAGTGTAGCAAGGAGGGGAGAAGGGGGAAAAAGGGGGGCAAATTCCACAGGTTAGGTGTGTATTACGGCTGTTCTGAGATGAACAACTCCATAAAAGCAGGCAAGGACTAGGACAAATTTAACAGGGATCTAAAAAGGTGTCTTTTACCATGAGCTTCAATCATCATTTTCACCCTGCATAAAATCAGAAAGGACTTCAGGATTTAACTCGGGGAATTTAACAGCTCGCAGAGATGACAGACTTCTCAAATGTTTTAAATCAATCTCCGAACAAACTAAGTCCTTCTGTGCCCTTCAGCTAAAGTTGCTTTTGTGTTTTACTTATGCTGCTGCAAAAATATCTACATACATATATTTAAAATTCCTAATCTCCATTTATTATTCAAAATGAGAAATACCGCAAAGGGAAAACATGTTTTAAGTCACTGCCTTTTTTTTCTACGTGTGAGCCATTTCCTTCATTTTAGAAGAAGCCTTCAGATCTCCTTAAGGAACAGCATCCTTTCCATGGAGGAGCACAAAATATGTATCAAAGGTGGGGGAGGTAAGATTGAAGGGTCGGGGGGAGGGGGGGGTGTGTGCGGGAGAAAGGCAGATTTTTTTTTTTTTCTGGGCTAAAATCCATGTTTGAGACTGAGCTCCACATTCCGAGCTGGAAGCTCACCTACAAAAGCAATTCCTGAAGGGGTGGAGACAACACTACACAGTGCCTGGCACTGCCTGACCCACAGCTGACTGAATTCAAATATGATTTCCCCAAGTAACACCACCATTCAGCGGCGGCTCCATTCAGACAAAATTTCCACCAGCCCCCACAGACACTGTGCCGGATGGTCCAGCCTGTTCACCTTCCTGCAAGTACCCCAAACTCCTCAGCTTTGCTTCTCAGTTGCCCTAGCATGATGGAAGGCCACCTCCACCCTGAAACACAGCATCCTGGAACAAGCATTGGGAATTAGGTCTCTGTGTCAGTGAGCTGCTTCATGCCTTGGTCTTACCTTCTGTAAAACAGGAGGAATGCTCCCCATTTTGTAGAGCTTGTTGAGTACTACAGGTGAAATCACTTTGTAAATGTGAAATATTTTTGCAGTTTCTCCCTTTTGCCATAAAACAAGGTCATGTTTAAAAAGGTGAAGATAGTTCCCCTAGCACCGTACCGTTTCCAAATGGGATTGTATCCCTTTTGAACATGGCTGTTTCTCAAGTTCCTTTAAATGACTTACAAATTACTGAGCCAGCATACCATTAAGTACACAGTCTCTGGGGTTGTGGGTCACTGCACAACGTATGCACATTTCTTTAAACTAGTTTCATTTGCATGTCATTTTCTATGCCTCTATATTTCTACAAGTCTCTATATTGCAGAAGAGCCTCTACAATGAGTAACTTACCTGGGTACAATACACTCCCTGAAAAAACAATCCCAGCAGCAGCAAAGTCAGTCGCATGCTGCCTTCTGAGCAGCACACCTGAGTCTAGGAATAAGATGTACCAGCGAAATAAATCTCTGTTTAAAAAATGCATAATGGGAATGAAAGCAGACACAGTCCATAGGCTAGGAAAGGACACTTGATCTTTTTTTCAAAGCAACTTAATTCATCTATGTCTTCAGTTTCATAAAATGAACACAATACTGGTTACAAATGATTGACTGAGTTCTAAAGACTGAACAGCTCTATTTTTACAGCACTGAGTAGCATTGATCCTTATTTTAAGTCAATAAAAAGTCTTCTTTAAGTCACTCTGGTCTGTAAGTTATTGAACACCTTCCTCAGCATGAAAGTCCATGCAAGGGGAGGGAATTCTTAAAATACATCAGCTCTTGACAGGCATTTAGTGAGTCCAAAGGAAGCAGAATTGGATCTGTGCAGCTGGGAGTGCTGTGATAGGACCAACAAAAAGCCTCACCAACCACACCCTGCTGTAAAAGTCACTCAAACTTTAGGGAGATCAAGCATCTTGGAATCTATTTATCAGACTTAGATTTCTCAGCCTTTTTTAGCCCTTGAGGGACCTCATTCAATAGCAGGTGGAGATGGGAAGGAAAGAGGAATGGGGAAGGATTTCATCAATGAGACTCCCAGGTTCCATTCATGATCCTACAAAGAGTGATTCTTGAGACAAAATGACCACATTTCTGGGGCAAGGGCCATCTTTCAGACTGGGCTTCTGGTTTAACTAATATTTAGGGTGGTCCCACAAGCTAACACTTATCATAACTTAAGAAAATTAAAAAAAGGAGCAATTCCTTTCCCTTTGAATATTTCAAGTCATGCTACATTTCAGATATTTTGCATCCTCTTTGGTAACTACTTTAAAACAGACCATTAAAGAGTCTGTTTTTTCCAGCCTAACCCATGCATTGTCAATCCTGTAGCATTTTGCTAGCTAAATATAGCCCCTGTCCCACAGCCTACGGATCAAGAGTGCTGACAGCAATACAAAGTAATTGTTCTTTCTCCTTTGTTGACAATAGCAAGTGGCATTCTACATGTGAGAGGCTTTGCCCCTATTTCTTTTTGTTCCTCACTTGAGTACAGGTTCTGTGCCTCAATCTTCAGACCAGAAGAGCAGCCCCCAGCTAGCTCTGACACCTTGCTGTAGAGTCATGACTGGCAGACTTCAAGTGTGGAGAAGAGGCTTCACGAAAAGACTAATGAACAAAAAAAATACATATATGGAAAACATGGGAGGATTACACAGGTTGACGGTACATCCCAAAGAGGTGAGTAAGCGAGTATCACTCTTTTTTAACCATGATACTAAAGCACACCTGAGAAAAGTCCATGTTCACAGCAGCTTCTAAACGCAATCTGTTTTCTTACCTTAGTGGTATTTATAGCAGTAAAAAGGTAAAGACAGAAGTCAATAATAGTTCCACTGAGAAATTGCAGAAGGCCTGTTCTTGCCAGGTACTGAGTTCTCACACCTACCAAGGATGGATGAGAACACAAAGTTCCACTCAGAACCAAAACTGTGGGTGCTGGGACTTCATCACGGAAATGTGAGCAACACGTACAGTAGAGCTTAAGTTTTCTACAAGGAACCAAGTCTGAGCACATACATGCACAAAAAGATAAAGGAAAAAATGAGGTTGGGGAGAAGACTACCAAAAAAGCATTTCTGGGTCCTTGCAAGCTCAATATTAGGTGTAACAGCCGTGCAAACTGCTGTCTAGGTAGCCTTCTAAACTAATGAAATTCCCTATGCAACTCTGCTCATGAAGCAGCACTTGATGGATCTAGTTATCAAATGACCACAATTCTAATTGATCCTCAGTTTATCGATTTCCTTGTCACTATGCAGAAAACAAGAGGAGATTTTATAAAACATACCAACAGCGAGGTGGAAAAATACAATTCCGGGTTAAGCTAGCACAGACGAAGCCACTGGGTCTCTCCCGCCGGAGGACCCGCTTTGCTCACGCTTCACAAAGGTGACGGGACGCTGCCGGCTGGCGGGCACCCACCCATTCCACCAACCGCGGCAGGAGACCCACCAGGACCCAGGCAAAAGTTGCGTGCGAAGCAAGCCGGTCCCCAGACGGTACCCAGCGGTGCCGAGAGAGCCCAGGGCAGGGGCAGCCATCCTGGCAGGTCCGGGGCTGCCCCACCCCGCGGAGCGGGTCCCCACGGCCCCGACCCGCCGTACTCACCCGGTCTCCTCCTCACCGGCCTTTTCCTGCCGCTGCAGAAGCGTACTTTGCTGAAGACCCCTAGGACATGCCTCTCGCAGAGGGAGCGTCCGTCCTTGCTGGGGCTGGAGCGGCGCTTGGAGGCGGACACCCGGTCGCTGTTGGACTCCCTCGCCTGCCGCTTCTGCCGGATCAACGAGCTGGCGATAGCCGCTGCCATCGCCGCTCATGGGCCCACCTGCGCCGAGCCGCTCCGGGGGTTCCCACCCGGGCGCTGGGGCCAAGCCGCCGCCGCTCCCCGCGGGGACGGGGGCCGGGGACGCCCCGCTTAACGCGCTGCGGCCCCGAGTCCCGGCGCCGGGAAGGGCTCAGCCGGCCAGGCGGAGCAGAGCGCCCGGGGTAACAACCATGGCTGGGCGTTGGACCCCGCCGCCCATGGGTCTGTCCCCGGGGAGCGCAAATCCCGGAGCGGGCGGCCGTCGGCGAGACCGCTGGCCGGGCTGGCAGTGCCCCGCGGCTTGTAAATCCCGGAGGCTGCTGTCCCACTTGTAATGGTTCGCCGGCGGCAGCTGTGTCCAAAGGCTAAGGTGTGGGGAAAGGGGTTCGCGGAGGATCCGCTGGTCCCTGCGGCGCGGTGCCTCTCCGCTCCGCCCGGGCGCAGGCGGCGGCTCTTCTTCCTGCCGGCCGCCCTCCGGCGAGGAGCCGTGGGGTGAGTCAGAGTCCCCCCGGCCCGCGGCCGGCCCCGGCCCCAGCGCGGTGGCTCCGAGGCGCGGCGCGGCACTGCGCGCACATGGAAGCGGTTCTGCTCCGCACCCGCGGCCAGGCTCAGGGCGAGCCGCGCTGCATTTCTGTTTGCACTCCTCCTCTTCCTCTATTCCCCCCCTCCCCACTCCGCTCTCAGAGAGGGCGGCAGGGGAAGGAAAAAGCAGAAAAGCAGCCACGAGAAAAAGCACCAGGTCAGCAAACAAACAGAAAAAGAAGGTATGTAATTAAATTACATTAAAAAATAAAAAATTAAAAAAAAAAGAGTCCCCCGGCAGCGGGTGCGGGCTCACATCGCCGCAGCTCAGCGCCCCAGGCTCACAGCGCCATGGTTGGCAAAGCTCTCCCAGCCCTGCTCGCCGCCTCTGCCCCGGCAGCGGCTCCCCCCGACGGCAGCAACCCACATCGTCCGGCCTGGCGGGAGGCCGCGGAGCGCTCGGCACCGGGACGGCCCCGGTCTCGGCTGCCGCGGCGGGGACAGAGGCGGGAGGAGAGATGAAAGGCGGAGAGGAGAGCGGGGGGGGCAGGGGGGTGCGGCTGCTGCTGCTCCCAGCGGAGCTCAGGATGCTTCGCGGTGCCACCCGACAGCGGCGGGGCCGGGAGGAGCCGAGCCGCGCCCGCTACCCGTCTGCATCCTCCGGGCCCGGCACGGGGAGGGGAGCGGGGAGCGAGGCGAGGCGGGAGGAGGAGAGGGGAGGGAGGGGCCGGGGAAGCCTCCCCCGTACACCCACGCCGCGCGGGGCTGCTGCCAAGACGGCGAGGAGCCCCGCAGCCACGGGACTGGGCTAGGCTGAGCTGGGTCGGGTCGGTGCCGGCCGGGAGCTGGGCTTCGGGCTCGGGGGGAATTGCAGCTGCTCCCGCTCGCCCTCCTCTACGCAATCCTACGTGATCGAGGTTTGGATGAGAATAATCGCGCAGGCAGAGCGAGGCAACTGCAGCTTCGCGGCGGCCCTGCCCCTCCGCCCGGGCAGGGCAGCCCCCGAGCGGGAGAGCCGGGCTTCCCCCGCGCCGCAGCCCTGCCCGGCCCTCGGAGGAGCCGCCTGCCACTTGTGCAGGCCCCCGTTCACCTCGTCGGCTTTTGCTGTAGGTGCCCGAGCACCTCCATGGCTTTCCCTGCTTCTCCGTGCAAGCACAGAGAGGGCGGCAGCCCCGGCACCCCAAGGGCTGCGCTGCTGCGGGGCCGATGCCTCGCCTGGGGAGTCTGCAAGGCTACTGCAGTGGTGGGCACTGCCGCGGAGGCTCTCGTCAGAGCAGTCCCACGGCAGCCTACCAGTTTATCAGCAGGTGCTCTGCTCTGGCTGACCCACGGGAGCTGGACGGACTCCCTTCTACCTCCAGCCACAAAGCTGCACCGAGCAAAATTTAAGGTTCAGAAAAACATCTCTGTCTATCCAGATGACTAACTGCTGTTGCTGCCGTAAGAATGGTGTTCTACAGATTTCAGGTTCAAGTAAGAGCTAACGAGTGTATGTGCAGGAAGTGATGAGCATCTTGCATCTCAGGGGAGCATACAGTGGTCGGAGTGGAGGGAAAGGAGATTTCAGCAGGGGAGAGACCTGCACCAGCTACACTTCGGTGAATACCAGTGGCAGGATGAGACCAACTCAGTCCTGAAGGTGTACAGTTGAAGCATGTACCCAGCTGAAGAGGACATTTTAAACCAGTTGGTGACACCCCCTGGGAATTACCAACTTCAGCAAAATAATCTTTGTAACTACTTCATTGCAAGAACTTTATCTCTGAACTATTTTAATGTATTAGGGGAAAAATGCAACTGAAACAACCACCTACTATGTCCATAAAGATTAACTAAATTCCAGCATTACTTCCTGGTTTTCGCTCTTACTCCTTGTGCATGCCAAATTGAGGTGGAATCAGGTTCCCCAGGAGAGAACAGGGTAGGAAGATATTCAGAACCTTTTGGGAAATATGTATGTTTGGCTATTGATCTTTTTTTAACTGCTGCCAACTTTTTTGAGCAGATTTCACTGTCCCAATCAATAAAGATTTTTCTCTCCTTTCCTGTAACTAAAATGCTTCATATTTTAATTTTCTCTGCCAGATTATTTCACTTGACATCAAAGAATGTTGCAGTACAAGGTACAGGCATGGCCTAGAGAAAGCTGTTTGCAAACAGGGAATCACTGTCTGAAATGCCAGTGAATTATCCAAAGCTTTACCTTCAAAGGATATGAGCAAATCTGGTATCTTCCTAGGAAAGATGTTTTCCATATATGTATTAAGATACGTTTTTTGCGTGTAGTCTTCAAATCACTGGTGAAAGAATGTTGGTTTATTCCACCCCCATATTAGATAACTTTCAGTTATTTAGCATGTGGCTAATTAGTTTTCTTGTGTAGCTGTAAACTAGGAGCAGCAGCTCGCACTTAAAAATGATCCTAATCAGTGATAAAGTTGGTCCCAGTATTTTTGTTTCCTGGTGATTTATGAATCTGAAAAGATGGTACTCTAAGAAGAAATCCTTCTCCCAGGTCTCTCTGCTTCTGCAGTGATAGAATTAAAGCAGAGCTTGTGCAACTGAATATAATGTTGTATTTCCTAAACATTCAGGTCTGTCTGTCCTTATAGTTGGCCAAGGAGTCCACGCGTTTGGTTCTGAACACAGGCACAGTGCCATAAACTCCTGGTGACGTTACTGGCATGCGCATCTGTTCTGCACCACTCTGGATCATGCCTCAGCCTCACCAACGAGAGCCCATGCTTTCATAAACATCAAGTAAGTCCAGAGTAGTCTTGAGGTGAGGAACTGAAGGCCAATCTCACAATGCACCTGCACTGTCGTTCTTGAAAAATTACATGGTACGCACTATGAAGCAGGGAGAAGAAAATAGCATTGATTCATACAACGAACAAGCAAGACAGCATTTTGATCATGCAAGAGAGACCTGGCAATGCCCCTCCAGCAGTTTGTGGATAAAGGCCCCATCCTTGCACACAGGAGAAAGCAGAGGGCCAGACTCCCCACGACTGTTGAAGAATTAGTCTCACGATGCATATTAAATATCCCCACTCCACCCTAAGCATACAGGAGCCTTTGTACTAGCCACTCGCTATCGAAGGAGGCCAATAGGAAGATTTCAAGACACTATCATTTCTGAGGTTTTGTTCACTTGACAAATAAACTCTTTGGTCCTCAGTGCTGAGGGTTAAAATGAAGGGCTGGCTGAATTTCAGAGTTTTGGTGGCTTGAACAGAGAAGCAATCTAGAATTGCATTCCCTTACCTTTCTAAACAGAATGATCTATCTAGGTCAAAACGGAGGTTATTGGCATCTTTCCTTAGTGAAGTGTAATAATTCCCGCAGGGTTGCTTACAGAATATCCTGTTTATTTTTCATAGAGCCTTCAAAAGCCATGGGCTATATTCTGTGGATTCAGTCATTAGGCATATCTCTGCTTTACTAATTCTGTATGCACAGAGCGAACTACAGATAGAAACATATGCAGGTTTTTTGCTGTTTTATCTGCATAGCTACTGAAAAGATATGCATGAAAGTTAAGGAAGAGATTTAAATTTAATACCACTTTAATGTATATGTACTGCTGTAGTTGACTGGGTAAAAGAAAGACACCCATCCCTGGCCAATAATTATGAATGGCCTAATTCACCATTTTACAGCAGCATAGCAACAAATCTCTTCCAATAGGAAAGCACTGTTGAGTTTGAAAGGCTGCATGCAGACACCTCTTTAGAACTGTACCCAATTTCCACTCTGTGTAAATTACATCTAAAATGTGCATTTCCAGGGCTGCTTATTAAGCAGAATTAAGCCCATATCCATGTTTTATTAACTTTATCCTTTGCAGGGGAGCCCCTTGTTGCATGTCTAGCATAATTAAACCTCATGCAGCTTTGGCATTCCCCAGTCTTTCTGCATGGGTGGACGTTAAAAAAAAGCCGTGTCTGGGTAACCTGATAGAGAAAAGAAAAGACCTTGCAATATTTTGCCCATTTTGTGTGCAGGGTAATTCTGTTTACAATGCATGAGTTTATATCTATGTTTGGATGCCTAATAAGAATTCACATGTTCACTTAAAAATATGCTATTCGTGGAGAGATCTAGCCCTAAAACAGCAGTGGAGTATGAAAACTGGCTGGCTTTCTGGGCTTTTCTCACACAGCTGAGCTCTGAGCTGCCTAGGCCTTTTAATAAACACAGAAGAGCCTGCATCATATGATTGCTGTATTAAAATAATTAATTTAATGGGCCCCTCACCCCTTTATTTTTTGCTTCGAAGATTCAATTAAAATTTGCAACTCATCATGAGGAGTATTCATTAGCCTATCCAGCGTCTTTAGAAACAGCTCTAGCCTAGAGAGAAGTGGGGCTTGTCTGTCTTAAAACAAATGTCAGGTAAGCAGTTATGCAGATTGCAGAATGAAACCACTGCTGCAGAAACTGGTCACAGGCAGCACCAACACTATGAAACCAAATGGAGCCCAGAAAAAAAATGTTTCTACTAGGATTCTATATGTTCGTATACATTTTTTCCGTTTGAAAAGAGGATTTCTAGTCAATAGAAGATTTTCTTTCTCTTCAGTGACCTGTCACCTATACCAGATGGAGGCAGGGAAACACAAGAAAGCTTTGCTTGAAGGAAGCCGTGACTGTCTAGGAATGAAAATGCCAAGATGCATTTCTCTTCAAGGAGCCTCCTGCATGGCTGAAAAGACTTTGTCTCCTGGGTTCTGGAAGTCCCTTCTGGGAACAGTAGGAAGGTACACTGTCTAGGGTCAATTCTGCCGTCTATGCCTTGCTGCAAAAGCCATATCCCTAAAATCAAGCCTGACAATGAGTAGTAGCAGGGGGCATCTGAAACTGTTCCCACATACGGAGAGAGACCTCCCTGCAGACAGGCCAGCGCCTATCTCAAATATCAGGGCAAGACCTGGGGCTTGTTCAAGATGGGCTCATCTCAAAGCTCTGTTATCACCTCAACAGCCTCATTCATCAGCCCTTCTACCATCACCTTCCCCAGTGGGATAAGTCATTAAGGCGAGGCAGGGAGAAGGCCCTACTAAGAGGTCTCCAGCATGGAGCAAAGAAAAGGATTGTTGCTCTGCTTGTAGATAACCTTGTGCAAGGCAGAGCTAAGAGCCCTCTCTTCCTGAACAAGGGACACAGAGCTAACCAGCTGCTCCAGACTTAGAAGCACCCGTCTAAACATGCTGAGAAAACTCAAGTATCTTCTTGCCTGTACTATAGCTGCTGAATTTAAAAGGCAGGACACACAACTGCCTTCCTTCCTTACACCCTCCACCTCTTCTTCCTCATTGGGTTTCTCCCAACATCCAGCAACTTCCTCCATCCACCCCCTTTAGGGACTTTTTCACATGTGACAACCTATCTGATAGTCCTAAGCCACAGGAACTGCAAGAAACTAGGAAGGGAGGGAGAGCGTAGACTTGAGATTTCATCCCAGGTCTTACATCTGCATTCACAGCATGGAAGAATGAGGAGAAAGCAACATGCAGCCTTGTGCTTTAAATGTAAAGCAGGAGCTTGAGGCTGAAATGGGTGAAGCAGCCCCCCCAGAACAACTCCAGTTGTGAGCCTGAGATTGAATACACAGACATCATGCCCTTCTCTGTCTAAAGCAGAGATGTAGTCCTCAGATCTCAGGGTAGCAGCACTTTCATGAACAAGACAGCTCCTACAACCTTCCCTTCCCTGGGGGAGGTCAGCCATCCCCATTGCTCTCTTTGAATCCTATTTGATGACAGCCAGTAGCCTGTTTTGGCCTACAGTTTCAATATTGCAAGAGGTGCCCAGTTTCCATGGACAGTGAACCTGGTTGTGTCTGGATTTACATCTCACCTGCTTGGAGGTGATGTGGTCTGGGTGGAGGGGGAAGTGTGACTCCACAGTACAGCTTGAGGCCCTGGGTCTCCAACCCCCTGGGCTCAGGAGGTCTAAGGGGCTGCCCATGCTTTTTCCCCCTCCCTGGAAGGAAGGAAAACTGCTCAAGCTGTGAAACCTCCTCACGTTGTAACCATGTAGCTGGACACTGATTCCAACCAAAACCATTTTCAAGCATAACAGGAAAAGCCTTTCAATTTAAAGTTTCCACCAAGCTGACTTTGCTGAAAGTCAAACAGATCCTTCCTGATTAGATCTTGGCTGAGGCAAAACAGACCGATTATGTGATTGAGAATGATAAAAAGAAGGGAGGGAGAACAAAACCCCTGTCACGTTCCTCCGGCAGGGCTGTGGGACTGTCTGCTCCACAGCAGGTCAAGATTTGGAGGTTGGAGGCATCAGCCTCCTTAATGCATCTGTGTTGCACCGGCATAGGCCAAGATGGGAGGAAGGGAGAGGAGCTGTCACGGAGAAATTACAAACTCCCTCCAGACCCATAAATCTCTCTATCTGCACATAATGGGTTATGCCAGACCTAAAAAGGTCCTGGAAAGTTCTCTGACCCCAAACTTCACTTGTCCCTTCATCCAGCCTCCAAATCCATAACCCCAGCATTTGCAGCCTGAGCCAGGTCATAGCTCAAATCCTGCTGGGTCAAAAGAGCAATGCTTCAAAGTGCAGCCCATTGCTCTGTCACCTGGCAAAGGCTCCTTGCAGTTCGGAGAGCTTGCAGGAAATGCAGTGACTCTGACAAAACCTTGTACTCCCACTGCCATCAAACTCTGCAGAACAGGAGTGCTGGGACATTAATCCTGGCCTCAGGATGCCTCTGAAGTTACACACATCCAGATTGCATCTCATTTAACCAAACCTGTTTATTTCTCCCACCTACTGCAAGGGCATACTAAACAGTAAATGTAAATATGAGATTATAGTTGTTGTACAGCTAGGAAAAAGTCTGAAAACTCCTTCATCCCCTGCTGACCTAAAGCGGTGGGTAAAAAAAAATCAGGGTGAATAATACATCACTTCCCCCACATACCCCTGGCCTCCAAACACACATCTTGCTATTTAAATTGTAATTTATTTCCCTTCCCAGCAATATGTCAAATTTTCTATCTCCTCAGTAAAATGAAATCTCATGTCCTCTCTCCCCAGATTCTCACAGCTACTGCAACCTAATAAAGGTATCAGTAGCCTTGAAGAAATCTAAGTTTGCTGAGGATACAAAGACTGATACAGTAGTAATTAATGATCACAGCAAGTCTGGTGAAGAGAGTAAACTGAACTGACATGGAAACAGAGTTCATAGGAGCAAGTTTCATTTTAGTGCAGCTATATCAAACCTCTATGGATAAACTATTTAGTCTGTATTACTTCAAGACTCAGCACTTTTTTTTTCCCCAGAAAGCAGTGACTCTGGGAATTGGGAAGCATGAGAGAGATACAGCTGAACAGGACCTTTCTCCACAGAACTGCATCTAGAAGAGTGCAAACCCAAGCCCATGGGCACACACATGGAACAACAGGGAGCAGAAGCAGAAATGCTCTGTCAAGTTTGTACCCAATGCAGCAAACAAAAGTATAACAAGAGGCACAAAGTCTGGTTGCCACACTTCAAAATTGTAAGGGATCAGAGAATAGCTCCAGAAGGGTCTGAGGTCTACAAAGAATATAAACCTAGTGAGACACTTGAGCAGTCTGTTGCAGGAATAAACACATCTACAGGGGATTCACATGGGGCCACCCTGCGAATATGCTCTTGGTACTCTGGGTATTTAGCCCATTAATTCTGTGATCATTGATAGTTGGCTATTGCTGAAAATTTGGCCACAGAAGAAAAATGGTCAAAGTCCTTTGTATCCAGAAAATGACAGAGAAGACTTGGCCCTGACTGATAGATCTCTCACTGCTGAATAACATTTTCGAAAGGAGGGGCTCTTTCAATCCAGCAAAGTCAGAATGAGACCTGGAGGCTATGAGTCAAGGCAAGGCTCATGTTTACTGTTAATAGCAAAGGTAATTCATCAAGAGAATGATATGGCAAGAGTTGTGATGGATTCTCTATAATTTCACCCAAAGAATCAACCTCTTTCAAAAATAGATGAGTTGATATAATTGTGCACACGGTACAAAGGACCGTGGAGAGGTCACCCTTGTACTATGCCAGCAGTACCTTCATCATCAGTGACAAGGTTGGTCTGATCCCTGCTTAGGGACCTGCAGCAATGGAAATCCCACAGCTCCCTTGGGAATGCGGCTCTGCTCCACCCTCAGCTGAGAAAGCATTTTATCCAAATCCCACTTGTCTAAAGGTTTCTTGCCCTATTGATACGCCTGCCACAGAGGACTTATTGGGCTTGTTCTGTGCAGCTCTGACTTGAGTGAAACAGGTGACAAGACTGTGCAATCACAAGTAATCCCTTTCACCTAACTTCAGAGACTTACCCAGCTTCTGTCAGTATTAGAGCTAGCATGAATAGAAATCCACTGTGCAAAAAATCTTGGGTTCAAAGTTATGTTTCTTCCCCACAAGGAATGAAAACAAGACCTTTTGGAGCTCACAATGTAATGCCAGAAGAGCAAGAAAGCACACTGCTGTGGTAGAGCTTGTAGTCATGCCACTTTCAAGACCAAGACTCAAAGTATTTGCTTTTGCACAAGGCAGAGCAGCAGCATGAACCTGGGTTTTTAAATCTCCATGCACAGGCTCTTCTGAAATGACTATTTCCTTTCTCCCTCCCACAGTTTTGATGCATTTTTCAAGGGAAAAAATGCACCACTAGTGATTGTTTGGCTGCTCCTTCTGCAGGCATCCATCACAGCCTCCCAACCTGTATCACTCATACATGAGTCTGACACAAATTAGTTTTGGCTTTTTCTTCCCTCAGACTGCTGAACGCCAGAAGTGCTTAATGCAGAAACTGCAATAGCTGCTCTAACCACTTTGTAGGGCTCTTCTGGGGCTTTCCAAGGATAGGTTTTGGACATGGGCAACCCTGTTTCCTTCCTTTTTTCATGACCTCTCTGCAGCTCCTGTCTTGGACAAGGAATTCCTGTACAGTGTGATTTCTTTCCTCCTCTCTGGCCCTGCTTGGTTATTCTCCACCTTCATATGCATGTTTCTTTTCCCACTTCAGGGAAAGAGTTAGTTTCAATTTGGTCTTATTCCATCACATATGGAATCACACCAACACAAAAAACCATTATTCAGTTAAAGGGCTGTTGGAGCTTGCTACAAACAAGTCATTGATTGGACCTGGTATCCAGAGAATAGTCCATTAAAACAGTAGAAATAAGCAGAGAGAGCAATGCCTTCTATCAAGCATGGAGAAACAGGCAACACAACCTGCTTAGCTTTCAGAGTCATGTCCTAAAGCCTGCCCTTTTGAATGCAGCTAGGTCCTTCAGGGTGAGAGGTCAGCATCCCCAGAGTTTCCCCTTCTAAGCACACAAAGAAGGCTGCAAAGTTGGGAATTCTCCTTCCCACTGCCCCAGGGACAGTATTGGTTGGCTCTCCTGTGGCATCTAGCACGATGACCATGGCTCATCCTTGCCACTCGCCCCACGGCATTTACAGGAACTTATGGGCGCTCCTGGGGCAGCTGTCTGCTGTGTGACACTCCTGCCCCAGCACAGGGGCAAGGGGCAGCCTCCAGTAACAAGATGAGCTGACAAGGCAGCCAGCAGCACTCCAACAAAAGGTGCTGTACTGTTGCCAAGTGCTGTTGGATGTAGGAAAATTCACAAGAGCAGTGAGAGCTTTCATCTTTCATTATGACTGAATACTCCTGCTTTAGCCTGTTGGAAATACAATGAACTCACCAAAATTCAAGCAAGGTAGTGTAAACCAGGGGGCAAGTTATGTGCACTTTCTTCTGGCAGCTCATACGTAAGAGTAGCTGTGCTTGGCAATTAGAAAATGTACGAGTGTGGGGATGAGGAGCCTGAATTAAAAGCCACTTAAGTGGGTACTTGAGTAATTATTGGGAGGCTTCTGAAGAGACATTTTTGTCAGTAATTAAGGTGAATATGGCTTTGTGCTGCTTACAGGTGGCAATACAGCAGTGGAGATCATCAGCACTCCACACAGAGATGACCAGCTCTCTATTAGCTTCAGAGGCATGTTGGGATTTTCTGCCGAAGGAGCATCCTTCAGAGTTGAAAGAGGGCCAGGGCAACAGAGGGAGTGAAAACCTGACTCACTCAGAGTCTAGATCCTCTGCACCAGGCAAAAGGATCCACAAAATATATTTCACGAACCCACCTAGCTCCTGAGGTCCCTGTTCCTCAGCAGAAGTGGGTCCTGCTGGTGTCTCTTCAGCAGCCCCAGAGGCCTACAATTCCTGGTAAACCTCCCCACCCAAAGCAAGTGAAGCAAAATGTGCTGGGCTGTTCCAGCCTGGAGGATGCCTTCTGTCAGTGATGTGGGCAGGTTAGTTGTGACCTGGCTTCAAGGATGCTCTCTCTCTCTTCCTTGACTGGTTTTCACAAGCCTTATGCAAGTTTTGTTTCCCATCTGTCTTGCTTTGGGGATCTTTATTAAAGAATGCCAATAATACATGCTCCCTTCTCAGTGTTAAGAAGCAAGTATATCATTTCTTCAGTTCATTATAACAGATACTAATGTAAATTGGTGCCTCTAATACCCACTCCAGCTCACTTCAAATGCTGTAAAATGTGGGGTGCAAGAAGGTACCCTCACATTAGAAGACTGATTTGACAATGGGGTCACTAAGAAATAGAGCTACTTTTTAAGTCTGCAGCATCTTCCTCATGACAAATTCAGGCACTTAGTAAAATTAAGTGTGAACCTGTAGCTGTGAGGGAAGTGTCTGCCTCCTCATTAAAGATGCAGGTAAAGAAGCTTGAAGACTGTAGCAGTAAAAGGAGCATATGCAACACAAACATATTTCATAGACACTTCATTGCCTTCAACAATTTTCAGGTCCTTGCTTATTCATCAGCAAGTCTTAACTGTCATGAGCCAAAAAACATGGGCTGGGATTATTGAAACGGACATAAATGAACCAGACTTTCAGATCTCACTGATGCTCCAGGGATCCCCATGCAAGCTCCAGCCTCAGCCCCTTGGACTACATATGCACTGTGCAGAACATGTGGTGTGCAAACACGCACCAGCTCTTGCCACAATTAAACATGCCAGGCTAATTCCTGTAAAGTTCCCCTTCAAAAGAAATAGTTGACATAAGTCAGACAGCAGACGATTGTTCTACAAAAGCCTACATGCTACTGCTGGCCTTAGTACTTGCACTTAGATGGCTTCAGCAATGAATGCAATCCTCTCACTTTTCTTTCTTGACCCCTGCCACAATGTAGGGTCTGAAAAGTCTTCTTTCTGCTGCTTTTTATTTAACCATTTCACAAGGACTCTGCCAGCTTGAATTGGGCCCAGCTTCTCAATTTTGTGGAGAGATAAAACAAAAGAAAACCAAACCACAAAACAAACAAACGAACAAAAAACAACCAAACCACCACACACCAAAAAAACAAACCCCAAAAACCTCAAGCCCTCCCCCCACAAAAAAAAAATAACAACAAAGAAAAAAGCATAAACCTTCAATCAAACAGAAAACATACCCACAATATTGTACAGCTTGAATGAAAGTCTTTATTTTTAAAACAAAGGATGCTCCCTTGTGTTGCCTGAAACCCTGGCACTGGAGCAACTAAGAAAGTGAAACTGGCTACAGACTAAAGCAGAACGGACATGTTTCATAGATCTTCATTGCCCAGGCAGAAAGAAATGTAAACAGGCATAAATTACAGCAGCCAGAGGACAGATAAGCTGAAGGACAATGCTGGCACAAGAGCAAATGGGTAGAAACTGGCCAAGAATAAATTCAGTCTAGAAATTAGACATGGTTTCTAGTGATCACAAGAGTAAGACACTTCCAATAGGACCAATGGGCACATTTCTGCTTTCACCCTGGCCCCTCCTTTCCAAGGAGAATTTTTGCATGCATTTGTGAAAAGACTGTGTGACTCAGCCTGCAACGTGAGCTAAGAGACTCTTTCTCTCATCTGTAGCACCAATAATTTTAGTATTTAAATAGATCCCTTTTTAATGTTCTAAGAATGGGAAACATTTGATACACACTCAGTAGGTTTTTTTAATGAGCACTGTCCCTTTATCCTTTTCTAATTGTTCCATCTTAAAATATATCTATCCTAATTGCCATACTCATTTAATTGATGATTTAAAGTAAGCAACAGCAATTATTGAGTGTTTTTGTTTCGTGGTGTCATTAAATAAAGTGAAAGAAAATAAGATCCCATAAAATACAAATGGTCTTATGCAAGTGTTGTTAGGGATGCAATGACAGGAGGGCATTCAGTCAAGTGTTTATATTGTCACTATCATTCAGACATCAGCTCCAAAGCTTACCCAATTTAAAAGCAACTCCTGCAGATCTTTGCTATTGATTGGTGCAGTCTGCAGAAACACCACTTTCCACAAACTCATTCCAAAATAGGGAAGCTGTCAGCTCTCATGTGAGGTCCCCTTGCCAGCTGGTACCCACATCTATCTGCATGTGTCTTTTCTGCTTGCCCGATGCTTTGGGGATATCCAGAATCATCTGGCAGGTGTGTATGTGTGTGTATTCTGTTGGCAGGGTGAGTTAGGCAGAGATGTACCTGCAGCTCTTCACCCCAGAAGATCACCCCGACCAGGACTGCTGATTTCTCAACTTTGCTGCTACTCAGCGTAAGTAAAACTTATGTTTATGCCTGTAATTTCTGCATTGAACTGCTACATTACCAGTTAATGTTGTTTAGAAATGGATTGCTGCTGCATAATGTACGGCAGAATAACAAATAGATCTAAACATTAGATACATATCACAAATCAGATAATTACTAACCAAGATATTCTTACGAATGCTCAACCTCATACGATGTAATAGGATTCCACCAAAATAGAGCTTGCATTACAATGACAGTTCTGGCTCCTAGCACTTTGGCTTTTATTGTAATAAATTCTAATTTTCTAATTTTTATCTGATCCTCCCCCCCTGCTCCTACTGGCATAGGAATTATGATTATGCCAGCTCTAAAACTAGACTGCCTGTTAAAGCTGTCTTTCTGTCCAATTCATAAGCACAGCAGTGAAGCATTTGAGAATTGAGACACAAATGTTGCAGATCATCCTCAGTGCCAAGAGCAAAGCATCAAGTTGACAGGCTTCACTTCAATTCCTATAACCACCACCAACCCACAGAGTGACCACAGACACGTATCCTGCTCCCCAAACTTGAAATTCCTCCCATCCATAAAATGGGGGCAATGATACTGGTTTTGTGAGCCTTTCCCATAGGAAAGCTTGTAAAGATACTTTTTAGGGGAGGTCAGATAGATTTCAGGGTGGGATTTTTTAGAGCAATGCAGGCAAGGTGTGCCAGTGGAGGAGCCCCCACTTTCTCCATGCCAGCACAGGTGGAGCTGTCAGGAAGGGCCCCCCCTTTCTGAAAGGACCAACATACTCTTCAGCGGACATCTTTCACAACATCCCCTTGGTGTCCAGCTCAACTCCTGTCCACCACAAGCTGAGACACTGCCCTCTCTTACTTCTCTCTGTAAGGCCATAAGGAAGGGGCTTGGCACCACTGCTGCAGAGGAGCCTTGGCCCTACTCTCTCCCCTTCACTAGCTCCTCCATTGTATTTACAGCCTGCAGGATTTCTGTGGCACTGCTATAAATGACAAGGTTCTCACCATGCTTCACCAGGACTTCATGTTTTAGCCTCACAGTCCCTTTACATGCAGTACTGTGAGATACATGACCTTCACATCCCAGAAGCAGGGAAGAAGATGGAGGTGCCAAGCAAGTCTGGGGCACACTTGACCCTGTACCCCAACAGCCTGGGTGAGCAGCGGGGACCTGGTAATTGCACCCAAACCACCGTGAGCCTCAAGGTTGCACTAGCAAAACAATTTTGACTAGTAGGAGATGCTGTTCATGGGAGTTGGGGAAGCCCTGTCCTTCCAGCATGCTGAACGGAGCTCAGTCCTGCAGCGTCCCTCTAGCTCCTGGGAAGCATCAGGACTTCACAGTGATGTTTCCTACTCAGAAAGATGCTTCTCTATCTTGCATAAACAAGTCAGGAATCTAGCTACAGCAGCATGGCAAAACTGCACCCCACAGAGTTGTAGGATTAAAGCTCTCAGCATATTCAATTTCAGAAGCTTTTCAGGTTTGGGGGGTTTTTCGGTACATATGAGATCAGTGAAAAGTAAGAAAACTATGTAGTGTTGCACTGAGTCATCTTTTCTTCCTGTCATGAATTAAAAAGCCCAGAAAATGATACTGAGTTCACAGAACTATTTTATTTTATTTGAAATTAATCTTGTTTCTTTTTCACATTATTTAAACCTTAAAAGTTGAATGCTGAGGAAAACCCACAACTTTTTAAACTTTCCATGGGGGTAGATTGCAAAATATCTTGGAATTTGTCTCTCATGGAAAAATCTGAAGTGCAATTTGATAATGATATGGAACAAAGTAAAGCTTCCCAGGTCATTATTTTATGGTTTTGTTTTGGGTTTTTTTTGTTTGATTAGTGTTGTTTTGGGTTTGTTTTTTTTTTAAATTGGGGAAAGATCTCATTTTGCCTCTAACTCCAGTATTTGTTTTTGAGGGCATTCTGCTTATCACTGCATCTAAGCCAAAACTTTTTCAGTTTTGTTTCCAGTGGTCTGTGGGTTAGAGCAAGCCCATTTTTTGTCTTTTTCTGTATCAAATATTTTGGATCATGTGTTCATAATGGAGACCAGAAGGGGCTCAATTAGTCCCTTTTATAATGAAGGTGGGCAATCCCAGGGCGTGAGGATCCCCCGACTGACATGCAACAGGACGTGACAACAGCCAGAGGTGGGAAATGGAAAGGGAGAGAGCCTGCCGTGCAAGGTGAACCGACCACACCAGTGTTGCTGCTGACACTGAGCAAAAATACAAGAATCACCAATGAACTGAGGACAGAACAAGACTGAATTTCTTTTCACCAAGCTACAGCACTGTCCTCTGGGGCTGATGATGTACCACGTTCCTCCACTGCACCAAGAGACACAAAATTCCTGCTACCATGTCGCTGCCAGCAGTCCAGTCCTCTACCCTACACGGTAGTGTGCACTCTATACTGTACAAGATGTTGCGGTTCTACAGTCAAACCCATATGGATATAAGAAAATCAGGATAAAAATCACTACCTATTTATGTCAGTCCAATAGGTACCTGCACTCCTGAATTTACACAGGAAGGACAGCACCACTGATTTTTACCTTAAGCCATGCCCTTTTTGAAGCATCCCTCTCCCATCCTTCCTTTAGTTCCATAATTTTTAATGCCTGCAAGTGCTTGCAGAAAATGCACCAGTTATTAAACAGCATACATGAAGAGGATATAAAAAAGCTAACAAGCACACAGGCCAGGGAAGTGGGGGGGGAGGCGGACGGCTGCGGTGCGGCAGTGCCGCCCAGTGGCTGAGCCGCCGATGGTCGCCGCGGCCGCTTAGCGGCCCTGCAAGCACCGCCGGCCGGTGAGGAGCATCCTGGCTGGTGGGGTTGCCTGCTCCGCCACCCTCCCTGAGTCAAGCGAGAACGGAAGAAGGAAAGAAAAGAACAAGGGGGGGGGGGGGGGGGGAGAAGGAAAAATTATAAGGAATGAAAAAAAAATGGAACAAGAAAAAAAAGAGGAGAGGGGGGAGAAGGGAGAAAAGGGAGAGAAGGGGGGAGTAAAAGCAGCGGAAGGAAAAAGGGAGGGAAGGAAAAGGGGAGAAAAGGACAAAAAGGGAAGGGAGAAGAAAGAAGATGGAAAAAAGGGTAAAAAGAGAAAAAAGGGGGGGGGGAAGGAAAAAAGGGGTGAAAAAACCTAGAATGTAAAGACAGAGGAAGGTTTTTTACAACTATCTGAAAGACCTTCATTCATTTAAACTGGGACTTCTGCACACCAACATCCCCACAAGCCACCCTGAAAGCTCGGCCGCGTTCACCTTTTCAGCAGCGTCGTAGCACAGCTGCTGGGCTCAGACACCCCTCTGCTGTCTGCCTGCTCTGCAGCAGAGTTGGGTCTCAGGCAGGCAGCAAAGCTGCCCCGGGAAATTTTACCAGAAGCCAAGACTTGTTGTAGGGTCAGCTGGAGGGAAATGGGGTTGTTGGCAAACAGAAGCTGCTCCTCTAAACACCTGGGCCCGAGAGGAAGGAGGGAAATGAGGGGCCCACGAGTCCCACGGGGCTAGCCAAGGCAGCGCTCAGACAGCTCACACTTCACTTCCCACCAGCAGAACGTGCAGCCCTGTGTGCAGCAAGTCAGCACCTTCACCACATCCCAGGTAAAACCCTGCAATCTGGGTGCATTCTGTTGAGCAGGAACCCGAAATAAACAATTTCAGCTCACACGAGGGAAATGCCCTGGGAATCAGGGACAGGAGAGCGAGACGCTCAGCACCTCCAAAGGAGGGGCTGCGGAACTGCCGGGAAGGCGCGCCGCTTCCCGAGCAGGAGGCCCTGCCAGGAGCCATCTCCTGCCGCCACTGCCGCGGCTCTGCCTGCGGCAGCACTGCCACCTCCTGCTCACTGGGACACGCTCCCGCTGCGCGGCCCCATCTGCAGCCTATACGAGTCCTTGCCCTGAGGTACCCACCCCGGCTAGGCCGTTTCTGACGCCAGAGCTTCTCCAGCAGTACCCGGGCTCGTCTGTCTGCCCGGGGCCACCACTTGCTCCCTTCGAGGGTTACAGTTTTGCGTAGTTCTTAGTAAGGCTTTTCCCTTCGCGTATCAAGCGACTCCTGAGCTTCTGCATTCTTGGCTGCTCTCTGACAGAAGCAAAGGTGCCCTGTGTTGCATGTGACAGGTCAATGAGATGATCTGTTGCAGCAACTCCACGTTAAGAAAAAAAAAAGCATCTGCATGTGGTTTGGGTAGAATATTTGGTGAATTTGTGCCATTTTACAGTGCTATTTTAAAAAACTTGATTGAGGTCAAAGGAAGGAAAATGTTTGTCTTTGCAAGTCAAATGCTTGACTATTTTTTTATTCAGGGCGCTCTATTCTAAGTATTTTTAACAAGTTAGAAACAGAGCATGTTTCTTTCTGTCAGCAGTTTGGACTTAGTGTTTAAATCTCATTCTTTTCCTCCAAACTTTTTGGCTCTGCACAAGCCCTCAGATCTGTTGTTCTTCCGGCACTAAGTTAAACCACCTCTTCCCTTCAACAGCATGCAGCCCTTGTGCTCCATACCTAGCAAATCTGAGTGCCAATTCTAAGCTCATTGCTTGCTGCTAAATGCAAAGGTCTA
Organism: Psittacus erithacus; assembly: GCA_009867235.2. Taxonomy (NCBI): domain Eukaryota; kingdom Metazoa; phylum Chordata; class Aves; order Psittaciformes; family Psittacidae; genus Psittacus; species Psittacus erithacus. The sequence continues at coordinate 47,626 of WYDI02029613.1, read as the reverse complement.
AAACTGACATTGAAAATGCCTACTCGCCTCTGCAGATCTTGCTCTGCTTTACAGACTCCAGAAAACTAAGTACACACCAAGGTCACCTTCATTCCCCACTGAAAATGCAACCAGCAACAGGGTAGAACAAATCACCCATTTAATAGTGCAGAGCAACACCCTGCAATGTCCCTGCCAGACCAGACAGGGGACAGCACAGCAGGGAAAGGAATTTTCCAGAAAGCAGCCATAGGCAGCCAAGTCAGAGCCTGACCAGAGCCTTGGAGTGGGCATTGTTAAACACCTTGGCCTTGTTATACAGCTAATGAGAGAGGGTATATGGGTTTCAGCACTCTTTTCTATCCTGTAAGGGGTACCCAGCAGTTTCTTACACATCTTGCTTCCTGCCTGGTCCTGGTCACTGCAAACCAGGACTCACTCAGAAGCAGGAGGCAGCTGCCCAAATCTGGGCCTGCGGTTGTTTCACACACAAAATGTACAACAAGGGAGGCAACTTTTACCCCTTTACCACCTGTTTTATCATAGTCATCGTATACAAATGACAAGAACTGGAAAGCTTAGATTCTGCACTTTAGCTGTCTGAATATACAACTAGCAAAAGCTGGTAAGTGCCTTTGGATATACCACCAAGCAATAAGAGACACCACTCACACAGATGTACTACCACATCAGCTCTGGGTATTATAACCTGCAGCATAATGTAGGTGCACATATTACAAAGAAAAACATTAGTTAACTAGCTTGGC
>WYDI02029613.1:32788-46780 GCA_009867235.2 Psittacus erithacus | reverse complement strand
CAGCTCTGGGTATTATAACCTGCAGCATAATGTAGGTGCACATATTACAAAGAAAAACATTAGTTAACTAGCTTGGCCTTAGCTGTATTGCTTGTTAATTTGTCTGTAAGCAAGTTGTGAAAGTCCCTGCTTGCTCTGTTATTCATAGCTATTTGTTTATGTTGCCTTGGGCAGTTCTTGCTCTGCCAGTCATGCAACCCAACATTTGTAATTTGTCCTATAAATCAGGAAATTAACATAGAAGAGAGGTTGCATGCAGCTTTCTACCGCAGCACTAATGTCAAGCACTATATTCCATTTTAAAAGAATAAAACAGGTTTGTGCTGTATGGGCTAGTTGCTTGCCTGGGAAAAGGAAATTTCCATGGTCCCACACCCTGACTCCACAGCAAGCACTCAGAATACATCATAGGGGCAATTTTTTCTTTTTCTCACAGGAAACAGATCTATTCAAGATTTGTTCTTCAAGAGATCTTCAAAATTTGCAGAAAATGAAGAGGAAAAGGCCACAAACACAGCTATTCCGGTCTGAATACCCGTTTCTCCTACACAGAAAAATGTGTCAGGTATTGCTTCAGTTCACAACAGAACAAGAGCTGCAGAGCCATGGTTTAAATGAACTTACACTGTAAAAAACAGTGGCTTTACTGCTAGCCGCTCTCTGACTGGCATCTGTATTACAAAGTTGGAATGTAGCAGTCACCCACATCTCTGGCCTATTTAAACGAATCTTTAAGGTTAGCTTGCCCAACAAAATTGTATTGATAGAGCCCATTATTTTTAATGCACCACTGGTTTCTCTCCTGAGTACTATTTTCCTTCCCAGTACTGCTTGTTTATACAATTAGGCATTTCCTACCCTGGGAAATAGCCTTTGCAGTGTCATTGATCACAGCAAATAATAAGTACTCGCAGGATGCTGCAAAGTCTCAGTGGACCAACACTGAGCTCTCCTCATAGCATTTTTTCCAGGAGATTTTGTTTTGAACAGTGTACAAGAACAGCCAGAACAGCCTCCTGTGTACCTGCAGCGCAGCCCTGGGCACAGCACAAGTGTAAGATTATCTGGAATAAAATGACCTGAGAAGAGCACATCTACATTGTTAGCTTTATGCTAAAGGAAGTAATTATGATTTCTATGGGATAGTTTCATAAGATTCTTCCAGTTTTCATGGCACAAAGTAATTAGAACCTTCCGAGCCAATGCCTGCTACACCAAAGAGAACAGCAGTAAGCACAAACATTTTAGCTTGAGCAGGACCCTGGCTCAGGCACGTGGTGCCCCACAAAAAGTGAAAGAGGCGCAAACACCAATTCTACTTATGCCGAAATCTTGGGAGTCACCCAGGACTTACAGAGGGGCTGCCAGGGGCAAGCTGAGCCCCACTTATAGATCTCGTGCTATTGGGTATGGCTCAGGCAGACTCAGTGCCATGAGCTTGACAGGGTGCTAGCGACGACCCCAGCATGCAGCCTGCAGCTCAGCCTAGGCTCTTGGGTTGGTGTCATCCTCAGCAGCTGGGCTGCGAACAGTACACAAACCACCCTGCCTAAAACTCATTCAGGTACAAGACGCAGTGGCGTCTTTATCAGATCCTCTAAGACAAGTTGGGTGTGGGCTTCCCCCTCCTCACCTTATAGTACCTGAGCTGGTAGTTTCTGTCTCACAGCAGGTACAAATGTGTCCTGCAGTGCAATAAGCCCATGGCTCCTTTGTGTGTCTGCACAGCTGGAAAAACCTGCGTCCAGGAGAGCTTTGCTTTTGGCAACCCAAGTGGGCTCCTGGAGACCCTGGAGAGTTCATGCTTTGCTGTCAGTGCCTCTGTGAGTTCATGGCAGGCTGGCATGGTGCTTCAGCCCCACCAGTCCCTGTCTGCCTGCCTACCCACCCCTTGGGATGGAGGGTACTGGCCTGTCCAGAGCTCCTGTCTGGCAGGCTCTCGGAAGTCTCTGACCCAGTGTGCCAGCCTAGAGCAGGCCAGTCTCTCTCTGCCATGCTTGTTTTCCAGTGGTCCCATGGGTGCCATCTTGCAGCCAGTGAAAATTCAAAGTGACTCTTGGTGAATAATTAATTGTCTTCATCCTGGATCATCTTTAATGAATGAAAAGTCTGTGAACCTGCTGGGCACAAGAACATGGTTCCATGATTTTGGCACAGATGTGCATTTCTGCAAGTGTTCCCTGCACTCCCTAGTGAGAGATTCTGGGGCTGCAGCTTGAAGTCCCTGTTCATTGTCTCTTCTTGGGATCCAGAAACCTGAAAATGCTGCAGGAGAAATGTTCATTTTCCCTAAGGATGTCACATGCATCACAAACTGGGCACAGAAAATGCATTTCCCTATGGAAAAGGCATTCAGATGACAGGTGCAGCAGAAACAGTGGAGAGAAAGAAAACAGGCCAGGCTTGGCAGAGATGTTAAGCAACTTCTTTTTAAGCACGGGTGTTTGGAGCCCTCCAAGCCACATGCCCATTTTCAGGCTGTCCCCTGCAGGGAGAGGGGACTCTCAGCCACCCGCCAGCTGCCATCGCTGCACTGATTCTTCAGAAGGGGGTTAATCTGTCCCTGCCGCCGTGCCACCAGCATGCTGCAGAGTGCATGGCCCATTTATCCCTGCTGGGGCTGCCGCAGCGCTGCCAGCTCTACTGGGGATTTGGCAGTTGATTGAGAGACTATAGCTTAGGGAAGGGCTGATGAGGGCTTCCAAACCTGCACAGCTTTCTAATAAGTGTGAGCATTCAGAACAGAATGACGAATTTCTCACATCATATCTTTAACAAGGAAAATATACTCTTAGGAGCTCACCTTTCGCTTCCACTGTTGGGCCTTCAGGTGATGGCAGCAGCATGCTCCCCAAACCCAGCATCTTCAGAGACAGAGGGCAAAACCAGCCTCAGCTCCCAACCACCTGCAGCTCCCTGAAGCCATGTGGCACAGCAGCCACAGGGAGGCATCAAGAGGATGCTCTGGCTCCTCATTAAAGCAGAAGGAAGGAAAGGCTTTGGGAACAATTAATGAAGCTGGCAGCTCTGCATGCTAACAGCACCTGAAGTGTGGATTTGAAGTGCAGCTGCACAAACACAACCACCAGCACTTTCAGACCCATTAAAAAGCATAAGCACCTAGCAAAGCAAACACCTGTCTGAAAGGAGCTTAGATAGCCATGCTGCAGAGCAGGCAGCAGGTTTGCCTCCTAATTAAGCATACGTTCATGGAAAGCACCTGTGCACTGAGAAGCCTCAGCCCTTTCCTGCTTCTGCAGAAAGTGGTTTCTCCTTCCAGCAGCTGCCTCCCACCTGGGTAATGATGAGGTGACATTGCCCTAATGCCCAGGAGGCCTGTGTAGTGCCAGCAGTCACAGCACAGACAGCAATCAGAAAGGGGTTGCTAATTTTTTTCCTTTCCAGACTTTAGAAAACACCAGAGACTTGCAGATAACGAAAACCAGGAAGCTACAGAGGTAAAAGTGTGGCAAGTGTTCTGGAGAGCAGGCAGAAAATGATCCCATGTTCTGCCCAGCATGCATCTTTTGGACTTAGATTTTGTGCCATGCACAGCTGCAGGTTAGGCTGGGAAGCACAAGCAGCACTATAACATATGGCAAGGAACATTTTAAAGCCATGCTGCTCCCACCCCTATCAGACCCAGTTTGCAGATGCGAGGTGGGGAGACTGCTCCTGTGCAGGCTGTGAGCCATAAGCAGGGTTCAATCAGCCTGCCTTGCTGCAGGATGTTTTCCTTCATTACAGAAATGTGCCAGGACACATAATATTCAAGTTCAGTCTGACTCTGACAGGACATTCTTCAAAACCCGCTTGATGGGCTTCTTTTCCCTGACCCTCACAGGAATTCACAGTAGATATTCCTCATCTGCATCTCTGCTTCCCATATTGTACTTACTTTGATTGTACTTACACCGATTATCTAGATATTTATATAGCATCAGAAAAAGCAGAAAGAGTACAGAGTTTTGCACAACTGATTAATACAGATAAGCATGCAAAGCACTTAAGCATGTATCACAGATTACATAAAAATGCTCTTTTCAGTTCCTTATTTTGCTCTATGAATATTACAGTACAGACAAAAATAAAACCAACAAACAAAAAAAAGATGGAAACATGGGCTGATATTTTTGGATGCCTCCAGGAATAGCTATCAGTCCGTATAACTACTTTTCAAGCTTGCTGAGGGTTATCATCAAAATAAAAGGCACATGCATGCATTTAAACTAGGTTATAGTTTGAAAAACTATCTAGCAGATCTGGATCTGTATCTCTTGCTAGTTTCAAGAGTAAGCAGAAATTGAAATTCAGTACAGAAGAAATAATAGCCACAAAGTTGAGAATATTTTTTAGAAAATAATTTGGCCATGCTTTACTGTCAAATAAATGAAAATATCTGACATTCCCTTTAAGTGGCAGAAGCTGGGTACATCAGGGGCTTGGCTGAAAATAACTGGTTGCTCAAAATTTTTCTATTCTGGGGATGATCAGTTTATCTGGAAGAATACTAACTATGGTCCAAGACAAGAGTAATCATAGAATCATAGAGTACCATAGAATGGTCAGGTTGGAAAGGACCTTAAGATCATCTAGTTCCAATGCCCCTACCATGGCCAGGGATGCCTCATGTTAGACCATGTCACTGGTGCTTCTTATGTGATATAAGTTTAACTGTAAAGTCCCATGGAGGATGGGTGAGAGGTGAAGCGTTTCTGAACTGAAGGTGTATTTGAGCTATTGATAAGCACATCTAACTATAAGGTATTTATTCTGGATAATAAGAATAGCAGAAAAAATAAAATGCTTGAGCTGCAGCATAACTTACATGAGCACAATGGCTGCTCTGGGTGCGTGCTTATGTGATACATGCATCCACACCGCTATTGCTGTTGGACCTAGCTAGATTAAAGCAAATTATGTAAACCTCTGCTCTGCAAGTCTCTATATTCAGTGCAAATATCCTAAAGGAAAACAAACAAAAAAAAAAAAAAGAAAAGAAAAAAGAGAGAACTACTACTACTACAAGAAAGATGGGAAGAGGAATGAGTGCAGCAATTGCTAAAGGACACTTCAGGAGATAGCATTACCATGAAATGTTACTTACAAAGGCCACTCACCCAAGGAAGGGACAGAGGTGACGCGGAGTCTTAGGCTGGAGTTCCCAGCACTGCACCATGAGAGACTGGTTAGGTTTCGGGGACAAAGCCTCCAAAGAGGCTGTCACTGCTGACCTAAGATCACCCAAAGCAGCATAACACAAAAAGCCTTCATCAGAGAGAAGTAAGACCACCACAGCTGCCTCCACCCCTCTGACAGAGGGGAACAGCAAGGTCTCTCCTGCAACCAAGAGGCACAATTACTCCCAGGCAGCCCTCAGGCCCTTGCTGACAGACATGCCCTGCTCTCCAAATGGGAGTGCAGCAATGCTCTAGGTCAGGGGAGGCTCTGCCCTTCCATAGCACCATCCAAAGCCTCTATCCCTTCTCTCATCATCAGCAGTTTAAGAGAGTCCAAATGGTTGCCAAGAACTGTACGCCTGACAAACATCCAGCCACTGGATCACTGACAGCCCTCAAAGGACACAGGTGTCCTGCTGCAATGCAGTTTTCCTGCAAGGCTGCCTGCAAATTTCCTTCTAAGCCCTGCAAAAGGCAGAAACCTCCTTTGAACTGCTGTGTAGGACAGGCCCATATGACCATCTGAGATGTCTATAGACAGAGACTTCCTACCTGCTGCTGGATTACACACTGCGACCCCATCCAAATTCCCAGAGAAAAGGAGGAAACTGTGTTTGATCACCAGAGCCAAAGCAATGGAATTATTGCAGCTCCATATCGCACAAGACACTGTTATAGATCACCTGCACACCATTAACCTGGACTGGACTGCACAGCAGATATCCTGGGCTTCTGCTCTGCCAAAGCATACTGCCTTCCCTGATGGAGCTAGGGAGGCATTTCTGCTAATGCTACTGGCCTATGACACAGCTGGTGAGAGCTCACCACAGGCATTACAGGCACAAATATACACACAAATGGCTCACCTGCCATTTCATGACAGAATGAGATCTGTAAAGCACCACTCATTCTACATCCTTAAACACTTATGGAAAGACTTTTTAATCAGTAAAAATGCACCCACATTTTCTCAGAGGAGACTCAGATATAGGAAATATCCTATGGGAAGATCCTTCTTTCTACAAGAAATGTCAACTTCTTTCCAACATGCAAAAAACAACAAAACAAGATTCATTTTTTTTTCTCTTCACTTTTCACTCAAAAAAAAAAAAAAAAAAGAAAAAAAAAGCCAAACCCAAATCCAATTGTTGCCTTCTACTGGCTCTCCCCTTTGTTGCCTTCACTAGGGCAGCAATTTCTGGAGAACTTTATGAATATTTGGGAACAAAGCCAGAAAGCATCCCCCATGCCCTGCAGACTGCTGGGCTCAAAATACTTTGTGGATTATCTCTTTAAGGATTTTGGCTCATGTTCAGAGATGTTGCAGTCCTTCCCATGAGGGGTCCTATTTACTCAGACGCATCAGCATTTGATGCAAGTGTAAATGCCTGGAGAAAGGGACGAGCCTCCCATTTTGGGTTCCGTTCAGTGTATTTCTGTCCAAAGCTACCAGAAGGTGCTGAATTTAGGCAAAGGTTTGACAGAAGGCAGAGAAGTAGCAGTTATAGACTTGGTCTTTGCCTCATGGGTGTATTTGTTTTCTGAATTATATGAAAACATATAATTCATATAAACCCCCTCATGTTTGGAAGAGGTATCAGAAATAATTGATTCCAGAAAAGTCATAAAATCATAGAACCATAGATTATTTTGAGTTGGAAAGGACTCATAAGGCTCATCAGAGACCTTCAAATAGAAGGAAAAACCCCATATATTTTTATATCTGTTGCACCTTTTTTTAATGCAGCACCTATTCTGTATCAATACTTACCCAATAACTCTGGCTGCTCTAGAGGCATACAGTAAAATACCACTTAATGAATTAATTCTGAAACAAAATCAAACAACATGCTGTCCCTCCCCAGCTTACCAGGAGGGCCTTCAAGACCTTCCTCACAAAGCCTGGAAGAGATACGGCATGGCTGCCTCAGTTGCTGCCGCTGGTATCCTCTCAGTCTTGTCACAGTCCAGGGGCTTACTTTGCATGATACAGAGCATGTGGGTAGGAGTAAGAGGGAACTCATGCTCCAGGGAGCCCATCTTGCTGGCTGACATTCCTCCAGCCCCAGTGGAATGAGATACATAGCACTGCCTGCCCTGAGCTTAAAAATAAGATAACTGAGGCTGGTTAGAAAGATTTATGCCTTTCAGCAGGTACCTCGATTCTAACCTGTGCACAAGAAATGTCCTGATGCAGCACAAAAACATCTTTATTTTCTGGAGAGGGCATCATCTCCCTGTTCACAAGGGCCATCCTAAACCCGATCAGATGTCTTTGCTCCACTATTTGACTCAAACACTAGGCTGAGCCTGCAGCTCCAGTGGCTAGAGAGCTTCTCATTGCCAGTTTGGCCTGGTTCAATCCTCTCATTCGTTCCTGTGCGTTTAACCTGATTGCCAGTGCATCAATAGGTCATGCAGCTGCACTTAGGCCGTCCTATAGGAAGCCCCACAGATTTGTCTTAAATAAGTCCTCCAGAAGCCTGGATTAAACTGTCTGCAGGGGCAAGCCATGAATTGCCTTGTCCAAGATTAATCTTTCGTGCTCTTCTGTTTTACCTGTCATCTTTCTTTGCAGCATGACACTGCAGTGTTAGAAGTCTCACTTCCCAGAAGATCACGCATGAGTGTAGATGATATTCAGACCTCCCATGCGTCAGGCTGTGCTCCCTCCTGACAAGGCACAAGTGCTATCTAATGGGTACAGCAAGGGGCTTTGAGTATCAAATATGTTTTCTTTGGACACACAGAGTTGCTTTGATCTCCCGCATAGCTGGCACAATATAGATCCCCTTAGCAGGGGTCTGCCTGGCAAAACCCACTGCAGGCAGTCTGATATCTAGGGCAGGATATTTACCCTGACTAGTAGAAATGGACTTGTAGGAATGGGTTTTAATCTTTTTAGAAGATAAAATGTCCACAGCCTACTGCTAGGTGTGGGTCAGGGTCTTGTGTGCAAGGACAGATAAATGACCTTGGTTTGCTTCATCATGTGGCCAAATGAAGTTACTTATGAAAGGCTCCACGTGACCTTTTGCATTTGTAACAATTTTGCCTCTCAAGTGGGCAGAGACAGCTTCCTTTAAGATTCAGACAGCATGTTGGTGAGTGCTCTAAATGAGTGAGAACTTGCATTTCTAATGCAAAATGAAAATGCCTGAGTCACCATTTTATCAGGTGCTGAATAAGAACAAGTTTATTTTTTCATGTCTATAATTATATGTTTGAAGGGGCTGGAGCAGCTCTGAGAATGAGGGGGGAAGATGCTTGAGAGAGCTGTGCTAATGGAGAGGGCCCTTGGTTGGACAGAGAAGTGGGAAGAGCAGTGCTGGAAGCCACCAGAAACTGATGCTCCCTGCAAAGCATGCTCTGCTTGTTTCTTTCCAAAGTTCTTCCGCACGGTACAATAAATGTTTGTGCTTTGGGAAGGATCAGAAGGACTGGGCAGGAAGAAAACAATGGTTTTGTTTGGCTAGGGGGACTTCTCGGCAATAGTACTACATTTCTATAATTAAATCAGTCCCAACCCAGGCCAGGAATGAGCGAAAACAAGCAACAGCTTCCCCACTCAGCATTTCCTAGTTAGCAGTCAGGCCAAGATTGGCACATTTAATATCTCATCCCTAGAAGTTGCTTCTTCTCAACAAGGGGAGAGCACACAGAAGAAGGGAATACACTGCTGGTATAATTCTTGACATATGGCTATATCTGCATGTATATATTTGCTTTTGGCAGTTCAATGCTTGCCATATAGGATGTCTGCTCCATCATGCAGCTGTCGATACTGGGAAAATTGAGTTTACTCTTAATGAAAGACCACATCCAATAAGCAATTAGACAGTGTGCTCTCCATCCCATGATTAATGACCCAGGGGATATTTGTCTTCTGCAGCACTGCCATGGCTCTCCTACCTCTGCAACTATAGGTCTGAGTCACATCCCAAAACAGGAGGGGCACCTAATCTTAAGATTGACTTAGTTGTATCTCAGGATAGAGAAAATTTCAGGAGCAATGAATGCAATGTAAATGTCATCAGGAGGAGGGGTAGTACCCCATCCCTTCAAATCCAGATACGCATGGGTAGCTGCTAACAGGGGCAATTCCAGCCATTCCTCTCCCTGTCTCCCACTACACCTGTCCTGCTGCTTTTCTCCTGACAGCAGCAGTCCTTGTGTGTCCACATGATGACTCAGGCTGATTTCACTGAAAATCAACCTTGCAAATAATACTACTAATAAAAAAGGTTAGTTTCTTGCTCTGGCTTGCCCTCCAGCACTAGCGCCAGCATACAGAGAGAATAAAAGTATGTATCCACACATGGTGGGAGCACAGGCTTGTCCCCCTCTTGTATACGGCAGTGAAGCCCCTGAGGAACTGCAGCCTCGGTACTGCACTCACAGAAGAGCAACCTCTAAGTCAGTTCAAAGATTGAACATGCACTGCAAATTCCTAACCTGAACCTGGTTTTCTCAGCTTCCCTGAAGAGAATACTCTAGAGACTCATCTATCTTGCTTTTTAAAATTGATCATGTATTTAAAACAAAATCCCACCTTGTCAGAAATAAATGTTCCCTGCATGCACAGGTCTCCTCAGGAGAGAGTAAGAGACTTGACAGATGACAGCCATAATTCTTTATGTGTGCCTGGAAACTGCTTAAATATTACTATGTCCATTTAACAATCTATAGAGACACCAGTGAAATCTGACTCTTCAAATTGCAGGATCAACCACTTAGATGAGAGAACCTCTATTGTGTCAAGTGGACTTGAGAAGGAAGCAGAAGGGAATAACCATCCTCAGCCTTTTAGCAAATGTCTGAAAGTGCAGCGGTGAGAGATGAAAGGAGATCAATAAACATATTACCAAATTAAACTTCCATGGGTAATTTTAGACATCATAGAAGCTGGCACTTTAAGAGGAAGAGAGAAAACAGATCAGAAAAAGAGATAAATATTCAGAAGTCTGTTCTCAGAGGGCCATTTCCAGTAGCAATCATGTTAATTGCACACACAAATTAGGCAAACAATCATGAATGCATTTTTCAAAATCAAGCCCCATTTGTGTTACTCTTGCAAGAGTTTCCAATCAACAGTTTAACATTGCAAATACAGAACAGTTTAGTCATCAAAAAGCAAAAGAACAAAGAATATACTGAACACAAGAGGAAAACAATCTCTTCCCCATCTTTCCCATGCTTCTGTAACCAACTCCTTCTGAACATTTAAAAGAACATTTTTTAATGACACAAGCCATAAAAAGACTTTGGTTTAATGAGCTCCTCTCCTCTTAAAAATACAGAGATAAAAATGTAAATGCACAATAGGGTGTTTCAAGTAACTTTGAAGGGGCTATTATCGAAGTATGTACATGACTATCTACCATCTGACATCCTAACTGCTACCAATATCCTTTATGGAAATAAATAATTGTTTCAAAGCATAATTTATTCCTTCACCATTAAAATCATTTACGTGTTATAATTCACCAAGCTTGAGTAATGAAAATACAGTCTGCTTTCCTTCTCTGAATAAGCACAGTTTTAGCAAATCATTTAAGCACGGGCTTAAAATTAGCTAGCTGATTGAAGTCACAGCCCACTTTGCCTATGCGTTAACACTGCTGCAGGTGATGTAGAGAGGATAAGCAAGCCCTAAACAGAGAAAATCCTGTTTTCTCTGAAATCTGACTCCTGAGATATCTTCATTAACATTCATTATGCAGAAGCCGTAAGTCTGAGCACTTTAAAATCATTGCTGTTGCTGATTCAGTGTTAGAAATCTTCACTGAGACTTTCTTTGGAGGGATGGAAGAATAGGGCATTTGTTATCCACATGTCCATCACTGCACTATCCCAGCTGTTGGCTGGACACTCACTAACCCTGCAGGCATTGGCTTATAGGTCACACTTAACCCTTCAAAAGCAATTACCTTCATCTGTTTCTCTTAGCAGGCAGCCAACATACTCTCCCTGGCAAGCTGCACTCCTACTGAACCTTAAATACTTTTATGTGAGAAATTTATAGCACACAGGCTTTTAATGGGAGCTTACCAAATGGCTGGGAGTCTCAAATGCCTCTTAAAGGAAATTCAGCTGGACTCTAAAAGTACCATGGCACATCTGCTGCTAAATACCTAAAATCCTAACCCATTCACCCAGTTCTAGTGTCCAGACAGAGTAATATTAAACTACTTTGAAACTTACAGCTCTTCAGTGGTCCGTACAGGTCCTGGGTTAGTCCCACAGCTACCTTGCTAAGAACGCAGTGTTGTCTCCATTGTCAGGGCAGCAAGGCAGAGGCATGTGTGGTGGCACCCAGGGTGAAGTTACACGCAGACACCCACAGCCTAAATGTCCAGCCGAGCAACTCTCGCTGGCTTCCCCTACACTCGGTGGAGATCTTGTCAATACAATCAATGGGGTTTAAGCTGCAGCTCATCTCACCATGCAGGAGATGCATACTATGAAGGAGTTCAGCTGTACCCCAGATATTATGATTCCTTTCCTCTGCCTGTGGGGCAAGCTCAGATCAGCTGCAGAGATCTGCACAGGAGGAGCACATGTTATCCCTCATCCCACCACCTCACATCAACATGGAACTGGCTCACTTGCTCTTGCTCTGATCCATGGACAGCCAATTACCACAGCTCATCAAGCAGAATGGAGTTCAAAGCATCTGAAAGATAAAATTGTGTCTCAAGGTGATCCCCTATGCTTCATCACACACAGAGCTTTTGGTCCAGCAATACTCATCTCCTGATGTGGCTAAACGGCTGACTGAGGCTGTGTCTACATACAGCTTGAGACACCAATTTGATCACAAGCTTATAGGAACTGACAGCTACAGGAACTCATAATTTGGCCTTAACAGCCTATTCACCAGCCTGCTCTCCCTTCTGCATCCCACATGACAGCTATCATCTCTCCAACTGAACTGATCCAACTGTTTGTGAGCATCTGGGGATGGGAGCAGGGTCCCATCCAGCCCATCATAAATGAAAGCAAAGCAAATAAATTACTTGCCTTGCTCTTGCTAGTGCTTGAGGCAAGAGAAGAAATGAAAGAATAAGATACCTGCCTATGGCCCCAGGAAATGGATGGAAGAGCACTGCTGTGTGAGGATGGGGAGTGCCAGTGCACATGGCATGCCATGGAGACAAGTCTGGCTCAGATCCTTCTGCTCTTCAAAAAGAAACTTCTCATTCCACAGGACACGCTGAGCTTAGGCAGTCGTGGGGACTTGGATTTATCTAGGGTTCAGTTCCCCTTCATGGTAAACTGTTTTGTGGGAGATGTCTACTTGAACTTTTTGATAGAACTGTAATTCAGAGATGGACTGTTTGATGGCGTAACCACTTTCCCCTTCAGCTCTAGTTCAGCTCCTGTTGGAGTGCTGGGTGTACAGCAGACAAACAAAGAGAGGGGAGAAGAAACAGGGAAGAACATGAACAGTAAACCTGAACTGCCAGTAAACCCAGATGTATTTTTCTTCCATGCGGAAGAATCAGGAAGTAACTTTTTTGGGGTTGAGGAGGGGGAGGAATACAAAAAAGCATAAGAAGAGGTTTCAATTAGTTTTTTTCTGTTTACCCCTGCAATGTTCAAGCTACAGTTTGTGTGTGGTGGTGTGCTCCTCTCATTGCAACAAGCACTTACTAGAACTAAGAACGGTTTAGAGAAAGGCAACAAAGAAAATCAAAATCTCTTCAGACTGTAACAGACAGCTTAGCAGGGGTATGCTTGAGGTCCACGAAACCACAAGTAGCATGAGAGGAGGATAGGATCTGTTATTCACTAGCTTGCTCAGTACTAGGTCTCAGGAAAGCATCAAGCCAATCTAGCAGAAACCAAGTTAAAAACAAAGGAAAAGAAAGGCTGCTTCATGCAACAGGTCTGGGGAAATACTTTCCACAGGACACTGCAATGCTAAAAATGTATGTGAACTCAAGGAGAGTCTGGTCGAGTATATGGAAGATAAATCCACTTAGAACTTCTATGTACACTGAACCATGTCTGACTGAGAAAAGTTTCTAAGCTGAAAATAGCTATTAGCTAGGAGAGCATATGAGGGACACATCATACTGCTGTTTCCTTACTTTTTTTTCTATCTGTTTAATGTGGATCAAGAAAGACTAGAGGGCTAGACGGACACTTTATTCTAGCCCAGTCTAATCATTCCCATATTTTTCTCTTAATTGATGCTGCCTTTCATATGAGGGTTTTCTGGTGACTTTTTTTCCAGAGAGGTTTCTTTTTATTTTTTTGCCAAATAATGCTCTCCAGTCTATATTAAACCCAGTGAAGACATGGTTCTATAACGCAACAGTATTGTGGATAAAGTGATGCTGAGCTAGGAAGTAAGACACAGTGACTCCTGCTCTCAAGGCTTAATGAGGGATTATAAAAGAGCTAAAACAGCTGACTGTCCCCTTGGCACTTAGTGGGGCAACATGTGCTCATTGAGTAGCAAGCACATCTTTTCTTTCCAACATCAATCCCAGCAGTGTTTTACCAGCCAAATAAACATGCCCATAAATAAGAGACACAATGCCTTTCTCTTCTCTCCAGCACTGTGCTGTCTTCCCCTTCTACAGCCTGGGAGTAGTGGGAAAAAAGCTAGCAAGTTTGAGAGCTGCACTGAGTTTGGAACTGACCCAAGTGAGCCGGGGAGCAGGAGAGAAAGAGAAGTGATGCCTCCAAGCTCAGCAAGCAGGACGCACACAACACTTCCACCCTGCTCTGGGCAGGAGTCAAACCCACACCTGCCTTTCCAGCACACTTCAGGGCTTCACATTTTTCTCTCTGCACCCTG